>JAPFBE010000236.1:0-81196 GCA_034336665.1 Luscinia megarhynchos | reverse complement strand
GGCTGGTCATGGAGGGGATGGGCAAAAGTGACTACAAACCAGTCCCAGGACCATGGCCAACCAGCCTCAGACTGACCCCAAACTGCCCTGTCCACGCTGCTGCCCACTGGTCTGGGGACACAGGGATGGCCAAAAGTGACCCAAAGTGACCCCAAACCAGCCCCAGACTGACCCAGAACAGAGCACTAAACCAGCCCCAAACTGACCCAAAACTGAGCACTAAAGCAGCCTCAGACTGATCCCAAACTGCCCTGTCCACGCTGCTGCCCGCTGGTCTGGGGACACAGGGACGGACCAAAAGTGATCCAAAGTGACCCAAACCCAGCCCCAGACTGACACCAAAGCTAGCCCTAGACTGACCCCAAACTGACTCAGACTGATCCCAAACTGCCCTGTCCCACGCTGCTGTCTGGGGACACAGGGATGGCCAAAAGTGACCCAAAAGTGACCACAAACCAGCCCCAGACTGACCCAAACCAGCCCCAGACTGATCCCAGACCAGAGCACTAAACCAGCCCCAAACTGACCCCAAACTGAGCACTAAAGCAGCCACAGACTGATCCCAAACTGCCCTGTCCACGCTGCTGCCCGCTGGTCTGGGGGGCAGAATTATATTGCAAACTGACCCCTAAACTGACCCCACACAGCCCCAAAACAACCCCAAACAGACCTTGACACCCCCCACCCAAAACTGACCATTTGTGACCTCCCCACCCCACTGACCATTATTAACCCCCATCACTGACCACCCGTGCCCCCCAGTGTCACTGACCTGCTGTGGGTGCCGGTGCCCCTATGTGGAAGGTGCCCCCCTCTGCACCGCCAGCCGCTGTACTGAGCCTTGTGGGTTCCCGCTGAGCCGGCTGGTGAACGCCAAGGGACAGGGACAGGTCACAGCGGGGGACAGGGACAGGGTCACAGCAGGGACAGGGACAGGTCAGCAGGGGACAGGGACAGGTCTGGCAGGGGACAGGGAGGGGACAGGGACAGGGTCACGCGGGACACAGGGACAGGGGTCACAGCAGGGACATGGAGGTTCAGGGACAGGGGTCACAGCGGGGACAGGGACAGGGTCACAGCGGGGACACGGGGACAGGGTCACAGCGGGGACACAGGGACAGGGTCACAGCAGGGACACAGGGACAGGGGTCAGCAGGGGACACAGGGGACAGGGTCACAGCGGGGACGGAGGGACAGGGTCACAGCGGGACAGTCACAGCAGGGACAGGGGACAGGGACAGGGTCACAGCGGGACAGGGGACAGGGGTCACAGCGGGGACAGGGACAGGGTCACAGCGAGGGGACAGGGACAGGGTCACAGCGGGGACACAGGGACAGGGGTCACAGGGACGGGGACTGGGGTCTGGCCAGGGACAGGGGAGGGACAGGGACAGGGTCACAGCGGGGACACAGGGACAGGGTCGCTGTGAGGGACAGGGAGGGACAGGGACAGGGTCACAGCAGGGACAGGGTCACAGTGGGGACAGGGACAGGGTCACAGCAGGGACATGGGGACAGGGGTCACAGCGAGGGACAGGGGTCACAGCAGGGGACATGAGGGAGGGGACAGGGGACAGGTGTCACAGCGGGGACAGGGACAGGGGTCTAGGCACAAGGGGGACAGAGGACAGGGTCACAGAGACAGGGGTCACAGCAGGGGACAGGGACAGGGATCACAGCATAGGGACAGGGACAGGGCAGCGGGGCACAGACAGGGCATAGGGGACAGGGACAGGGTCACAGCAGGGCCAACAATGGGGACAGGGGACAGGGACAGGGTCTGCATGAGGGGACAGGGACAGAGGGGACAGGGTCACAGACAGGGACAGGGGTCAACGAGGACAGGGACAGGAGACGGGGAGCTCAGCGCAGGGGAACAGGGACAGCGGTGTCACAAGGGGACAGCGACAGGGACAGGGACAGGGGTGTCACAGCGAGGGACAGGGGACAGGTGTCACAGGACAAGAACTGAGGGGGACAGATGAGGCCTCAGGGGGACACAGCAGGAACTGGGGGACAGAGGGAATTGAGAGGGACAGAGCAGGAATTGAGGGGGGATACAGGGCCGGAGTCACAGAAGGGATGAGCCAGAACAGGACCCCCTCACACTGGGGCTGCAAGGGAACACAGGGATGACACAGCAGTGAACTGACACAGCAGGGAACTGACACAGCAGGGAATTGGGGGCACAGAGCAGGGAATCAGGGACAGGCAGGCAGGAATGCGGGGTGCAGAGCAGGAATGGGGGCAGAGAGCGGACACGTCACAGTGGGGATGCGGGGGTCACAGCAGGAATGGGGGTAGAGCAGGAATCAGGGTGGGCAGAGAAGGAACAGAGGGGACAGAGCAGCGAAAGCACCGGGGTACAGGACAGGGTGTGACAGAGCAGGAATGAGGGCTGCAGCAGGAATCGGGGCACAGCAGGAATTGGGGGTACAGAGCAGGAATTGGGGTGCAGAGCAGGGTGGGGTGCAGAGCAGGAGCGAGGGGTACAGAACAGAATTAGTACAGAGCAGGGTGGGGGTGCAGAGCAGGAATGTGCAGAGCAGGAGTGTACAGAGCCAAGGGTGGCTGATACTGGAGACAGGGTGTGCACGGTAGCCTGTACAGGCAGGAATTTGTGCAGAGCAGGAGATTGTGCCCGAGCAGGGAATGGGGGTACAGAGCAGGGTGAATGGGGGTACAGAACAGAAGTCGTGACAGAGCAGGAGGTGGGGTACAGAGCAGGAATTGGGGGTACAGAGCAGGAATGCACAGAGGAACTGGGGTGCAGAGCAGGGATGGGGTGCAGGCAGAGTGGGGGTACAGAGCAGGAATGGGGGTGCAGAGCAGGAGTGGGGGGTGCAGAGCAGGTGGGGTACAGTAGTGGGGGTGCAGAGCAGGAATGGGGGTACAGAGCAGGAATTGGGGGTACAGAACGAAATTGGGGTGCAGAGCGGGAATTGGGGGTGCAAGAGCAGGGAATGGGGGTACAGAGCAGGAATGGGGGTGCAGGAGCAGAGGAGTGGGGTGCAGAGCAGGAATTGGGGGTGCAGAGCAGGAATTGGGGGGGTGCAGAGCAGGAGATGGGGGTACAGAACAGGAAATTGGGGGTGCAGAGCAGGGGTGGGGTGCAGAGCAGGAATGGGGGTACAGAGCAGAATGGGGGTGCAGAGCAGGGTGGGGTGCACGAGCAGGAATTGGGGGTGCAGAGCAGGATAGGGGTGGGGCGAGAGAAAAGTACAGAACAGAAATTGGGGGGTACAGAGCAGGAACTGGGGGTGCAAGAGCAGGAGAGACAGAGCAGGAGTGGGGGTAAGAGCAGGAATGGGGGTACAGAGCAGGAATGGGGGTGCAGAGCAGGAATGGGGGTGCAGAGCAGGGAATGGGGGTACAGAGCGGGAATGGGGGTACAGAACAGAAATTGTGCAGAGCAGGAGTGGGGGTGCAGTGCAGAGCAGCAGAACTAGCAGGTGCAGAGCAGGAATGCAGAGCAAGGCAGGGGTACAGGGCAGAAAGTGGGGTGCAGAGCAGGAATTGGGGTGCAGAGCAGGAATGGGGGTACAGAACAGAAATTGGGGTGCAGAGCAGGAATTGGGGTGCAGAGCAGGAACTGGGGCGCAGAGCCGGCCCTCACCGGGGCTGCGCAGGATGGCCGAGAGCGCCGAGGTGCTGGAGTGGCCGAAGAGGCGCTCGTGCATCAGCTGCCGCTGCCGCGCCTCCTGCTCGCGCCGCAGCGCCTGCGCCTCGGCCGCGATGTCCGGCGGCATCACGGCCAGCACCGAGTCCTCCATGTCCTCCAGCACCGAGCGCCGCAGCTCCGACGGCAGCGTCTGGATGAACGTCACCGGGTCCATGGGCGCGTCCGAGCCCGTGGCCTGCGCCAGCTCCCGGCGCTGCTGCTCCGCCCGCTGCTGCGCCAGCACCTGGGGACACACCGACAGTGGGACACGCTGGAGAACAGGATGGGACACGAGTGGGACGAGGGATGGGACAGGGACAGTGGGACAAGCTGGAGAGAAGGGACAGGCAGTGGGACAGGACAAGTGGAGACCGCAGCTGGACAGAGGACAGGGATGGGACTGGGATGGGACGACAGTGGGACACGCGGCTGGAGAGAGGGACAGGGATGGGACAGAGATGGGACAGGGACAGTGGGACACGGCTGGATACAGGGACAGGGATGGGACAGGGACAGGGCGGAGAAGGGACAGGGATGGGACTGGGATGGGACAGGGACAGTGGGACACGGCTGGACAGAGAGGGACAGGGATGGGACTGGGATGGGACAGGGACAGTGGGACGGCTGGAGAGAGGACAGGACCAGGACAGAGATGGGACGGGGACAGTGGGACCACTGACTGGATGAAAGGGACAGGGATGGGACAGGGACAGAGATGGGACAGGGGCAGGTGGGACAGGGCTGGAGAGAGGGGCAGGGACAGAGATGGGACAGGTGGGACACAGGGACAGAGATGGGACAGGGAGGGATGGGACAAGTGGGACAGGGCTGGAGAGAGGGGCAGAGATGGGACAGGGACAGGTGGGACACAGAGATGGAACAGGGCTGGACATGCGAGGGCACAGGGAGGGGAACACAGCTGGATGGGGACACAGGGACAGCAGCGGCTGGGAGCACAGGCAAGAGACCCGCGCCCGTGGGGACACACCCCAAAAGAGGCCACACCCTGAGCACACCCTAAAGAAGCCACACCCGGAGGAGTCTGCCATCCCATACCCATCCAAAGACCACACCATCCTTCAGCCCCACCCACACAACCACCACACCCATCCCTTAGCCCCACAGACAATGACCACACCCATCCCTTAGCCCCACCCACAATCCAAGCACCCATCCCTTAGCCCCACCCACAATGCCACCACCCATCCCATAGCCCCACCCCATACAATGACCACACCCATCCCTTAGCCCCACCACACAATGGCCACACCCATCCCTTAGCCCCACCTACACACAGCCCCACCCCAAAGCCACACCCATCCCTTAGCCCACCCCAAAACCACACCCATCCCTTAGCTCCCACCACACAACTGACCACACCCATCCCTTAGCTCCACCCACATGCTACACCCCAGACCACACCCCACCCATCCCACAGCCCCACCCCAAAACCACCCATCCCATAGCTCCCACCCACACAGCGACCACACCCATCCCTTGGCTCCACCCACACCTGACCACCCATCCCTTAGCTCACACCCCATCCCTTGGGACCCACCCCAAACCACACCCATCCCTTAGGGCTCCACCCACAAGCCACACCCATCCCTTGGCTCCCACCCACACAATGACCACACCCATCCCTTAGCTCCCACACCCACACAACTGACCACACCCATCCCTTAGCTCCACCCACACAATGACCACACCCATCCCTTAGCCCCACCCACCTACACCCCACAGCCCCACCCCAAAACCACACCCATCCCTTAGACCCACCCCAAAACCACACCCATCCCTTAGCTCCACCCACACAATGACCACACCCATCCCCTCAGCCCCACCCCACCTCAAGACCACACCCATCTCTTAGACCCATCCCAAGACAATACCCATCCCTTTAGCCCCACCCAAGACCACACCCATCTCTTAGCCCCACCCACACAACGACCACACCCATCCCTTAGCCCCACCCACACAACGACCACACCCATCCCTCAGCCCCACCCACACAATGACCACACCCATCCCTTAGCTCCACCCACACAACGACCACACCCATCCCTTAGCCCCACCTACACCCCAAGACCATACGATTCCTTTAGCCCCACCCATGACCACACCCATCTTTTAGCCCCACCCAAGACCACACCCATAATGTAGCCCCACCCCAAAACCACACCCACCCCCAAGCCCCGCCCACCCCGAGCCACGCCCACCTCCTCCTGGATGGCCGGGGGCAGCGCCGCCAGGAACTCGGGGCTGACCTCGGTGAGGCCGGGGTTGGGCACCACGGGCGGGGCGGGGCTGGCGGCGGGCGGGGCCCGCGCGGGCGGGCGGATCCCCAGCTGGTTCTGCAGCACCTCCCGCCGGATGTCGTCCGGCAGCGCCGCCAGGAACGAGGGGTCCACGCCCTCGGGGAGGCTGATCCCTGCGGGGACACGGCGGGGACGGCGTCAGGGGACGGCCTGGACAGCCCTGGGGACACTGTGAGGGACACTCAGCATCCCTGGGACCCCAGGGACAGTGTGAGGGGACAGCCTGAACAGCCCTGGGGACACTGTGAGGGGACACTGAGCATCCCTGGGAGCTCAGGGATACCCTGAGGGGACAGCCTGGACAGCCCTGGGACCCCTGGGGACACTGTGAGGGACACTGAACATCCCTGGGAGCTCAGGGACACCCTGAGGGGACAGCCTGGACAGCCCTGGGGACACCCTGAGGGGACACTGAGCATCCCTGGGAGCTCAGGGACACCCTGAGGGGACAGCCTGGACAGCCCTGGGACCCCTGGGGACACCCTGAGGGGACACTGAGGGCGTCCCTGGGAGCTCAGGGATACCCTGAGGGGACAGCCTGGACAGCCCTGGGACCCCTGGGGACACTGTGAGGGACACTGAGCATCCCTGGGAGCTCAGGGACACCCTGAGGGGACAGCCTGGACAGCCCTGGGACCCCTGGGGACACCCTGAGGGGACACTGAAGGCGTCCCTGGGAGCTCAGGGATACCCTGAGGGGACAGCCTGGACAGCCCTGGGACCCCTGGGGACACTGTGAGGGACACTGAGCATCCCCTGGGAGCTCAGGGACACCCTGAGGGGACAGCCTGGACAGCCCTGGGGACACCCTGAGGGGACACTGAACATCCCTGGGAGCTCAGGGACACCCTGAGGGGACAGCCTGGACAGCCCTGGGGACACCCTGAGGGGACACTGAGCATCCCTGGGAGCTCAGGGACACCCTGAGGGGACAGCCTGGACAGCCCTGGGACCCCTGGGGACACTGTGAGGGACACTGAACATCCCTGGGAGCTCAGGGACACCCTGAGGGGACAGCCTGGACAGCCCTGGGACCCCTGGGGACACTGTGAGGGACACTGAGGGCGTCCCTGGGAGCTCAGGGACACCCTGAGGGGACAGCCTGGACAGCCCTGGGACCCCTGGGGACACCCTGAGGGGACACTGAGCATCCCTGGGACCCCCAGGAACACCCTGAGGGGACAGCCTGGACAGCCCTGGGACCCTTGGGGACACTGTGAGGGACACTGAGCATCCCTGGGACCCCAGGGACAGTGTGAGGGACAGCCTGGACAGCCCTGGGAGCTCAGGGACACCGTGAGAGGATGGTCTGGACAGCCCTGGGACCCTTGGGGACACTGTGAGGGACACTGAACATCCCTGGGAGCTCAGGGACACCCTGAGGGGACAGCCTGAACAGCCCTGGGACCCTTAGGGACACTGTGACGGGACACTGAGCATCCCTGGGACCCCAGGGACAGTGTGAGGAGAAAGCCTGGACAGCCCTGGGACCCCTGGGGACACCCTGAGGGGACACTGAGCATCCCTGGGACCCCAGGGACACCCTGAGGGACAGCCTGGACAGCCCTGGGGGACACTGTGAGGGGACACTGAGCATCCCTGGGAGCCCAGGGACAGTGTGAGGGACAGCCTGGACAGCCCTGGGGGACACCCTGAGGGGACACTGAGCATCCCTGGGAGCTCAGGGACACCCTGAGGGGACAGCCTGGACAGCCCTGGGACCCCTGGGGACACCCTGAGGGGACACTGAGCGTCCCTGGGAGCTCAGGGACAGTGTGAGGGGACAGCCTGAACAGCCCTGGGGACACTGTGAGGGACACTTGAGCATCCCTGGGAGCTCAGGGACACCTTGAGGTGACAGCCTGGACAGCCCTGGGACCCCTGGGGACATTCTGGAATTCCCCAGGGACAGCCTGGAACCACCAGGGACACCCTGTGGGGACAGCCTGAACATCCCTGGGAGCTCAGGGACACTCTGAAACCATCTGGGACACTGTGAGGGGACACTGAGCATCCCTGGGACCCCCAGGAACACCCTGAGGGACAGCCTGGACAGCCCTGGGGACACCCTGAGGGGACACTGAGCATCCCCTGGGAGCTCAGGGACACCTTGAGGTGACAGCCTGGACAGCCCTGGGACCCCAGGGACAGTGTGAGGGGACAGCCTGGACAGCCCTGGGACCCCTGGGGACACTCTGGAATCCCCCAGGGCCAGCCTGGAACCCTGCAGGGACATCACTAAAAACTTCTGGGGACACCCTGGCGCCATCAGGGACACCCTGAACATCCGTGGTACCTCAGAGACACCCCTAAAATCCCCCTGGGGACACTCCGGAACCATCAGGGACACCCTGAACGTTCCTGGGACTGACGGGGACAGTCCTAAAAACTCCTGGGGACAGCCTGAAACGCTCTGGGGACATCCTGGAACCTCACTGACCAGCAGCGGGTCACTGACCGGGCTGGGGGGTCACTCACTGACCAGGGGTGTCACTCACTGACCGGGGGGGTCACTGACTGACAGGGGGGTCACTCACTGACCAGTGGGGGTCACTCACTGACCAGTGGGTGTCACTCACTGACCGGGGGGGGTCACTCACTGACCAGGGGGTCACTCACTGACCGGGGGGTCACTCACTGACCAGTGGGTGTCACTCACTGACCGGGGGGTCACTCACTGACCAGGGGGGTCACTCACTGACCGGGGGGTCACTCACTGACCAGTGGGGGTCACTCACTGACCAGGGGTGTCACTCACTGACCAGGGGGGTCACTCACTGACCGGGGGGTCACTCACTGACCAGTGGGGGGTCACTCACTGACCAGGGGTGTCACTCACTGACCGGGGGGTCACTCACTGACCAGTGGGTGTCACTCACTGACCGGGGGGTCACTCACTGACCAGTGGGGGTCACTCACTGACCAGGGGGTCACTCACTGACAGGGGGGTCACTCAATGACCAGGGGGGTCACTCAATGACCAGCAGGGGTGGTCACTCACCAGGGGGGGGTCACTGACCGGGGGGGTCACTCACTGACCAGGGGTGTCACTCACTGACCCGGGGGGTCACTCACTGACCAGCAGGGGGAGTCACTCACTGACCATGGGTGGTCACTCACCGGCCAGGGGGGTCACTCACTGACCAGGGGGGGTCACTCACTGACCAGGGAGTGTCACTCACTGATGGGGGGGTCACTCACTGACAGGGGGGGTCACTGACCAGGGGTCACTCACTGACCGGGGGGTCACTCACTGACCGGGGGGGTCACTGACCAGACGGGGGGTCACTCACTCACCAGGGGGTCACTCACTGACCAGGGGGTCACTCACTGACGGGGGGGTCACTCACTGACCAGCAGGGGGTGGTCACTCACTGGCCAGGGGTGTCACTCACTGACCGGGTGTCACTCACTCACTGACCGGGGGGGGTCACTCACTGACCAGCAGGGGGGTCACTCACTGACCATGGGTGGTCACTCACCGGCCGGGGGGTCACTCACTGACCAGGGGGGTCACTCACCGGCCGGGGGGGGTCACTCACTGACCAGGGGGTCACTCACTGACCAGGGGGTCACTCACCAGGGGGGTCACTCACTGGCCAGGGGTGTTACTCACTGACCAGCAGGGGTGGTCACTCACTGACCAGGGGGTCACTCACTGACCAGGGTGGTCACTAACCGGGGGTGGTCACTCACCGGCCAGCGGATCCTCCTCCCTGCGCTGCTGGTGGACGTGGCGGCTCCTCCAGGATGCCCCTCGAGTCGAAGCCCCCGAGGCGAGCGCCCGGCCGAAGTCCAGCGTGGACGAGCTCTCGAGGAGGAGCCCGGGGGGAGCTGGGGGGACACCCGGGAGCTGTGACACCAGCACCCCAAAACCCCCAAAACCACCGCCCCAAAAATCGCAGCCCTCCCCCAGCTTTGCAGCTCGCTCACCTGTCATCCGCGGGCTGAGCGTGCGGGGCGCGGCGAGGGGGTCCTAGGGGGGTCCCCGGGCGGGGTTTTGGGGGGCTGCAGGGGCGGGGCCCCCCAGACTCCTCCAGGGTGCAGGAGGCCAGGCTGGAGGTGTCCATGAGGGGAGACCCCTCGAGCTGGCTGCTGGCCCGGCCCGTCAGGCCAGCGATCCGAGTCCTCGGCTCGGGGCACTGCTTGAAGACTCTTGAGGAGGGGAGAGCATGGAGACCCCAAACCGGGCAGAAAACACCCCAAACCGGGGAGAAAAAACCCAAACCGGGGAGAAAAACCCCAAAACCCGGGGAGAAAAAACCCAAACCGGGGAGAAAACACCCAAACCGGGGAGAAAACACCCCAAAACCGGGGAGAAAAAACCCCAAACCGGGGAGAAAAAACCCAAACCGGGGAGAAAAAACCCAAACCGGGGAGAAAAACCCCAAACCGGGGAGAAAAACCCCAAAAACAAGGAGCAAAACCCCAAAAAACAAGGAGAAAACACCCAAAACCGGGGAGAAAAACCCCCAAACCGGGCAGAAAAACCCCCAAAAACAAGGAGCAAAACCCCAAAACAAGGAGCAAAACCCCAAACCGGGGAGAAAAACCCCAAACCCGGGGAGAAAAACACCCCAAAACCGGGGAGAAAACACCCAAACCGGGAAGAAAACACCCCAAAACAAGGGCAAAACCCCCAAAAACAAGGGAGCAAAACCCCCAAAAAACAAGGGAGCAAAACCCCAAACCGGGGAGAAAAACACCCAAACCGGGGAGAAAAACACCCAAACCGGGGAGAAAAACACCCAAACCGGGGAGAAAAACCCCCAAAACCGGGGAGAAAACACCCAAACTGGGGAGAAAAACACCCAAACCGGGGAGAAAACACCCAAACTGGGGAGAAAAACACCCAAACTGGGGAGAAAAACACCCAAACCGGGGAGAAAACACCCAAAACCGGGGGAGAAAAAACCCCCAAACCGGGGAGAAAAACACCCAAACCGGGGAGAAAACACCCAAAAACAAGGAGCAAAACCCCAAAAACAAGGAGAAAAACCCCAAAAACAAGGAGAAAAACCCCAAAATCAGGGAGAAAAACACCCAAAACCGGGGAGAAAAAACCCCAAACCGGGGAGAAAAACCCCAAAACCGGGAGAGAAAAAGCACCCAAACCGGGGAGAAAAACCCCAAAACCGGGGAGAAAAACACCCAAACCGGGGAGAAAAAACACCCAAACCGGGGAGAAAAACACCCAAACCGGGGAGAAAACACCCAAAACCGGGAAGAAAAAACCCCAAAAACCGGGGAGAAAAACCCCCAAAAACAAGGAGCAAAACCCCAAAAACAAGGAGCAAAACCCCAAACCGGGGAGAAAACACCCAAACCGGGGAGAAAACACCCAAAAACAAGGAGCAAAACCCCAAAAACAAGGAGCAAAACCCCAAACCGGGGAGAAAACACCCAAACCGGGAGAAAAACCCCAAAACCGGGGAGAAAAACCCCAAACCGGGGAGAAAAAACCCAAACCGGGGGAGAAAAACCCCAAACCGGGGAGAAAAACCCCAAAACCGGGGAGAAAACACCCAAACCGGGGAGAAAAACCCCAAAACCGGGGAGAAAAACACCCAAACCGGGGAGAAAAAACCCCAAAACCGGGGAGAAAAAACCCCCAAAAACAAGGAGAAAAACCCCAAAATCAGGGAGATTCACCCCAAAAACAAGGAGCAAAACCCCAAAATCGGGGAGATTCACCCCAAAAACAAGGAGAAAACACCCAAAATCTAGGGAGACCCCACTCCAAAAACACGGAGAAAAAACCCCAAAAACCCAAGGGATCCCCCCTGATAAAAGGAAAAAAAACCCCCAAAAATCCAAGGGATCCCCTAAAATCTGGGGAGACCCCACCCCAAAAACAAGGAGAAAAAACCCCAAAACCCAAGGGATCCCCTAAAATCTGGGGAGACCCCACCCCTAAAACAAAGGAGAAAAAAACCCAAAAACCCAAGGGATCCCACCCCCAAAAAATAGGAAAAAAACCCACAAAATTCCAAGGGATCCCCCAAAATCTGGGGAGACCCCACCCCAAAACCCAAGGGATCCCCTCAAAAAAAAACCCAAAAAAAAACCCCAAACCCAAAATCTGGGGAGACCCCACCCCCAAAACCCAAGGGATACCCCAAAAACCCAAGGGATCCCACCCCCAAAAAATAGGAAAAAAACCCACAAAAATCCAAGGGATCCCCCAAAGAAAACCCAAGGGAACCCCTCAAAAAACCCAAAAACCCAAAAAAACCCCCAAACCCATAAACTCAAAAGATCCCCCAAAATGTGGGGAGACCCCACCCCAAAACCCAAGGGATCCCCTCAAAAAACCCCCAAAAACCAAAAAAAACCCAAACCCAAAAACTCAAAGGATCCCCCAGAATCTGGGGAGACCCCACCCCAAAATTTAAGGGATACCCCAATAACTCAAGGGATCCCACCCCCCAAAAATAGGAAAAAACCCACAAAAATCCAAGGGATGCCCCCAAAATCTGGGGAGACCCCACCCCAAAACCCAAGGGATACCCCAATAACCCAAGGGATCCCACCCCCAAAAAATAGGGAAAACTCCCCCAAAAACCCAAGGGCCGCCCCCCAAAAGATAAACCCCCCGAGCCCCCCGCCCCGACTCACTGACGGTGGGGGCGGGGGACAGCTCCATCTGAGTGGCCTCGGCCTCCGGGGGGGGAGGGGCGCGCCCCGGCCCCGCCCCCTCCTCGCTGTCGGGGGGCTGCGGGGGGCGGGCCGGGACTTGGGGGGCTCCCCCCGGGGGGGGCTCGGGGGGGGCCGGCGCCGGCTCCAGCATCACCAGGGTCCGCTGGGCTCCGGAGGGGGAGGGTCTCCCCGGGGGTCCCGCCGTGGTCTGGGGGGTGGGGGAGGGGCAGGGATCAACGTTGGGGGGGACCCAGAAATTTGGGAACCCCCGCTTCCCCTACACCTCCCATTCCCATCCCAAAATATTCCCACCCCCCCTTTTCTTCCGTGTTTTGTGCCCCTAAAATGAGAGGGGGGGTCTTCAAGGGGGGTGGGAGAGAATTTGGAGAGAATTTTGGGGGGAGGGAACAATTTTACGGGAAGGGAGAAAGTTTGGAGGGAGAAGAAAATTTTGGAGAGGAGGGAATTAGGGGGGAGGAGAAAAAGAATTTTGGGGGGAGATAATTTAAATGAAGAAGAAAATTTGGGGAGGGGGGAATTAGGAGGGAGGAGAAAAGAATTTTGGGGGGAGATAATTTAAATGAAGAAGAAAAATTTGGGGGAGGAGGGAATTAGGGGGGAGGAGAAAATTCAGGAGAAGAAGAAAAATTTTGGGAGGAGAAAATTCAGGAGAAGAAGAAAATTTTGGGAGGAGAAAATTTAGGAGGAGTAGAAAATTTTGGGGGGGTTAATTTAAATGAAGAAGAAAATTTGGGGGAGAGGAGAAAATTTATGGGATGAGAAAATTTGGGGGGATGGAGACAATTTTAGGGGAGGTGAAAATTTGAGGGAGAAGAAAATTTTGGGGGGAGGAAACAATTTAGAGGGAGGAGAAAATTTGGAGGGGAGATAATTTAGGGGTGGAGATAATTTTTTTGGGGAGGAAATAATTTTATGGGGAGATGAAAATTTTGGGAAGAAGAAACTTTTGGGGAGGAGGCAATTAGGGGAGGAGAAAAATTTAGGAGGAGCAAAAAAATTTTTGGGGGAGAAAACAATTTAGGGGTGGAGATAATTTTTTGGGGGAGGAAATAATTTTATGGGGAGATGAAAATTTTGGGGAGAAGAAAATTTCAGGGGAGGAGGGAATTAGGGGAGGAGAAAATTCAGGAGGAGCAGAAAATTTTGGGGGGAGGAAACAATTTAGAGGGAGGAGAAAATTTGGAGGGGGAGATAATTTAGGGGTGGAGATAATTTTTGGGGGAGGAAATAATTTTATGGGGAGATGAAAATTCTTGGGGAGAAGAAAATTTTGGGGAGGAGAGAATTTGGGGAAGGAGAGAATTTTAGGGGGAAGAGAAAATTTTAAAGGGAGGAGAAAATTTAGGAGGAGCAGAAAATTTTGGAGGGGAGGGAAAAAATTAGGGGTGGGGACAATTTAGGAGGAGCAGAAAAATTTGGGGAGAGATAATTTAAATGAAGAAAAATTTGGGGAGAGGAGAAAATTTATGGGATGAGAAAATTTGGGGGGAGGAGACAATTTAGGGGTAAAAATTATTTAGGGGTGGAGATAATTTTTTGGGGCAGGAAACAATTTTAGGGGAGAGATAATAATTTAAAAAGGGGAGAAAATTTGGGGGGAGGAGACAATTCTTGGAGGGGGGAGGTAACAATTTAAAGGAAAGAGATAATTTAGGGATGAAAATAATTAAGGGGGTGAGGAAACAACTCAAAGAGACCCCTCCCCCCAAAAACCAAAACCACCCCAAATCCCCCCAAAAAACCTCCCAAAAACCCGATTAAACCCCCAAAAAATCCTCATTAAAACCTCCCAAAAATCCCAATAAACCCCCCAAAAAATCCCATTAAACTCACAAAAATCCCATTAAACCCACAAAAAATCCCCATTAAAACCTCCCAAAAATCCCATTAAACTCCCAAAAATCCCATTAAACCCACAAAAATCCCAATAAACCCACAAAAATCCCCATTAAAACCTCCCAAAAATCCCCATTAAAACCTCCCAAAAATCCCATTAAACCCCCAAAAATCCTCATTAAAACCTCCCAAAAATCCCATTAAACCCCCAAAAATCCTCATTAAAACCTCCCAAAAATCCCATTAAACCCCCAAAAATCCTCATTAAAACCTCCCAAAAATCCCAATAAACCCCCCAAAAAATCCCATTAAACTCACAAAAATCCCATTAAACTCACAAAAATCCCCATTAAAACCTCCCAAAAATCCCATTAAACTCCCAAAAAATCCCATTAAACCCACAAAAATCCCAATAAACCCCCAAAAAATCCCATTAAACCCCCAAAAATCCCCATTAAAACCTCCCAAAAAATCCCATTAAACCCCCCAAAATCCCCAATAAACCCCCCAAATCCCCAATAAACCCCCAAAATCCCCCATTCTAACTCCACTCCTGCATCGCTAGATGAGCTGAGGGGATCTCCAACCCTCCCCCAGCCCCCCAAAGTCTGGGGAGACCCGAACCCAAAAAAAGGAGAAAATCCCCAAAAACCCCAAAAAACTCAAGGGATCCCCCACCAAAAAAAAAGGAAAAAAACCTCAAAAGCCGAAAGATGCCCCCCAAAATCTGGGGAGACCCCACCCCAAAAACAGGAGAAAACCCCCAAAAACCCAAGGGATGCCTCCAAAAACAGGAGAAAACCCCCCAAAAACCCTCATTAAACCCCCCGAGCCCCCCCATCCTGACCCCCCTCCTCCCCATCCCGCTGAGCTGAGGGGCCCCCCGGCCCCCCGGCCCCCAAAATGTGGGGAGACCCCACCCCAAAAAAAAAGAACAAAACCCTCCAAAAACCCAAGGGATGTCCCTCCAAAAAAAGGAAAAAACCCTCAAAACCTTAAAGATGCCCCCCAAAATGTGGGGAGACCCCACCCCAAAACCAACAAACCAAGAGATCCTCCACCCCAAAAAAGGAGAAAACCCCCAAAACCCAAGGGATCTCCTCAAAAATCAGGGGAGACCCCACCCCAAAACCAAAAACCCAAGGGATGCTCCACCCCAAAAAGGGAGAAATCCCCAAAAACCCAAGGGATCCCCTCAAAAATCAGGGGGAGACCCCACCCCAAAACAAGGAGAAGGGACCCCAAAAACCCAAGGGATGTCCCTCCAAAAAAGGAGAAAAATCCCCAAAACCCAAAGGACGCCTCCAAAAAACAGGAGAAAAACCCCCATTAAACCCCCCAAGCCCCCCATCCTGACCCCCCTCCTCCCCATCCCGCTGAGCTGAGGGGGCTCCCCCGCCCCCCAAAAATGTGGGGAGACCCCACTCCAAAACCAAAAACCAAGAGATCCTCCACCCCAAAAAAGGGGGAAAACCCCAAAAACCCCAAAACCCAAGGGATCCCCCCAAAAAAAGAAGAAAAACACCAAGGGATCCCCCAAAATCTGGGGAGACCCCACCCCAAAAAAGGAGAAAAACCCCCAAAAACCTAAGGGATGTCCCTCCAAAAAAAAGAAAAAAACGTCAAAAACCGGAAAGATGCCCCCCCAAAATGTTGGAGACCCCCACCCCAAAAAAGGAGAAAACCCCTAAAAACCTTAAGGGATCCCCCTCAAAAATCAGGGGGAGACCCCACCCCCAAAAAAGGAGAAGGACCCCAAAAACCCAGGGATGCTCCACCCCAAAAAAGGAGAGAAAAACACCAAGGGATCCCCCCCAAATCTGGGGAGACCCCACCCCAAAACCAAAAACCCAAGGGATGCTCCACCCCAAAAAAAGGAGAAAAAACACCAAGGGATCCCCCCAAATCTGGGGAGACCCCACCTCAAAAAAAGGAGAAGGACCCCAAAAACCTTAAGGGATCCTCCCCCAAAAAAGGAGAAAATCCCCAAAAACCCCTCATTAAACCCCCCGAGCCCCCCCATCCTGACCCCCCTCCTCCCCATCCCGCTGAGCTGAGGGCTCCCCCGGCCCCCCAAAAATCTGGGGAGACCCCACCCCAAAACCAAAAACCCAAGGGATGCTCCACCTCAAAAAGGAGAAAAACCCCGAAAACCCCAAAAACCCATAGGGATTCCCCCCCAAAAAAGGAGAAAAACACCAAGGGATCGCCCCCAAAATCTGGGAGACCCCACCCCCAAAAAGGAGAAAACCCCCCAAAAACCCAAGGGATGTCCCTCCAAAAAAGAAAAAACGTCAAAAACCGAAGATGCCCCCCAAAATGTGGGGAGACCCCACCCCAAAAAAGGAGAAAACCCCTAAAAACCCAAGGGATCCCCTCAAAAATCAGGAGACCCCACCCCAAAAAAGGAGAAGGACCCCAAAACCCAGGGATCCTCCCCCAAAAAAAGGAGAAAAACACCAAGGGATCCCCCAAATCTGGGAGACCCCACCCCAAAAACAGGAGAAACCCCCTGAAAACCTCATTAAACCCCCCCAAGCCCCCCCATCCTGACCCCCCTCCTCCCCATCCCGCTGAGCTGAGCGGCTCCCCAAACACCCCCCAAACCCCCCCAAGCCCCCCCAAGCCCCCCAAACCCCCAGCCCCAGCCCGGCCCCGCGGCGGCGCGCGCCGCGCGAGGAAGACAGTAGAATGTATAGTTATCTCCAGCCGGGGGTGTGACCCTCCAACTATACAATCTACTACCTCAGCCCGCGCGGCGCCTGCTCCAATCTCGGGGCTTTGGGGGGCACGGTCTGGAAAAGCGTTTTTTTGGGTTTTTTTTTTGGGGGGTTTTTTTGGGGGTTTTATTTGAAGGGGAGATCGGTGGGATTTACCTGAAGGGGTGAGTTCGGCGGAAGCGGGGCCGGATTTGGGCGCCGAGTCCTGTGGGGAGAAGGGGGAAAGGTTGGAGGGTTTTTTTATTTTTTTTTTTATTTTTTTGGGGTTTTTTCTGCGGGTTTTTTAGGGGGGGGTTGGGTTTTTTTGAGGATTTTTGGGGGTTTTTTTTTGGGTTTTTCCTGGGGTATTTGGGGGTTTTTTAGGATTTTTTGGGGATTTTTTACGGTTTTTTTGGGTTTTTTCATGGGTTTTTAGAGGGGGTTGGGTTTTTGAGGATATTTGGGGTTTTTTTGGTTTTTTCCGGGGTATTTGGGGGTTTTTTAGGATTTTTGGGGGTTTTTTAGGATTTTTTGGGTTTTTTCTGTAGTTTTTTAGGGGGGGGTTTGGGTTTTTTTGAGGATATTTGGGGTTTTCTTTTGTTTTTTTCTGGGGTATTTTGGGGTTTTTAGGATTTTTTTGGTTTTTTTTTATGATTTTTTTGGGGATTTTTTTACGTCTTTTTCTGCGCGGTTTTTTAGAGGGGATTTGGGTTTTTGAGGATTTTTAGGGGTTTTTTTTTGGTTTTTTTCTGGGATACTTCGGGGTTTTTTAGGATTTTTTTTGGTTTATTTTAGGATTTTTTGGGGATTTTTTTACGTCTTTTTCTGCGGTTTTTTTAGAGGGGATTTGGGTTTTTTTGAGGATATTTGGGGGGTTTTTTGGGTTTTTTGGGGTATTTTGGGGTTTTTTAGGATCTTTGGGGGTTTTTTAGGATTTTTGGGGTTTTTTACTTGTTTTTTGGGTTTTTTCTGTGGTTTTTAGGGGAGTTTGGGTTTTTTGAGGATTTTGGTTTTTTTTTGGTTTTTTCTGGGGTATTTTAGGATTTTTGGGGGTTTTTTAGCTTTTTTGGGATTTTTTTACCGGTTTTTCTGGGGGTTTTTCTGTGGTTTTTTAGAGGAGCTTTGGGTTTTTTTGAGGATATTTGGGGGTTTTTTTGGTTTTTTCTGGGATACTTTGGGGTTTTTAGGATTTTTTGGTTATTTTATGATTTTTTTTGGGATTTTTTACACGCTCTTTTTCTGCGGTTTTTTTAGAGGGGATTTGGGTTTTTGAGGATATTTGGGGTTTTTTTTGGTTTTTTCTGGGGGTATTTTGGGGTTTTTAGGATTTTTTGGGGTTTTTTAGGATTTTTTGGGGGTTTTTTTAGGATTTTTTGGGGGTTTTTTACGGTTTTTTAGGGGGGTTGGGTTTTTGAGGATTTTTGAGGCTTTTTTTTGGTTTTTTCTGGTATTTTAGGATCTTTTGGGGGTTTTTAGCTTTTTGGGATTTTTACCCTGGTTTTTCTGGGTTTTTCTGTGGTTTTTAGAGGAGCTTTGGTTTTTTTTTTGAGGATTTTTGGGGGTTGTTTTGGTTTTTTCTGGGGCATTTTGGGGGTTTTTTAGGATTTTTTGGGGGATTTTTTCACGGTTTTTGGGTTTTTTCTGTGGTTTTTGGGGGGGTTTGGGTTTTTTTGAGGATTTTTTGTTTGGTTTTTTGGGGGTATTTTGGGGTTTTTACGAATTTTTTGGTTTTTGAGATTTTTCAGGGTTTTTCACGGATTTTTGGGTTTTTTTCTGTGGTTTTTAGAGGGGTTTGGGTTTTTGAGGGATTTTTGGGGGTTTTTTGTTTTTTTCTGGGGTATTTTGGGGTTTTAGGATTTTTGGGTTTTTAGGATCTTTTGGGGGTTTTTTTAGGTTTTTTGGGGGATCTTTTTAGGGTTTTTGGGGTTTTTTAGGATTTTTGGGGGTTTTTTTAGGTTTTTTGGGATTTTTTAGGATTTTTTGGGGGATTTTTAGGTTCTTTTGGGGGTTTTTGGAATTTTTGGGGCATTTTTGGGGGAATTTTGGGGTTTTTTTGGGATTTTTTTAGGGGTTTATTTAGAATTTTTTTGGGGTTTTTTCTGGGGGTATTTTGGTGGTTTTCTAGGATTTTTTTTTTGGTTTTTTTTGGTATTTTTGGGGGATTTCAGGGATTTTGGGGTGTTTTTTTGGGGGGGGTTGGGGTTTTTTTTTGGGTATTTTGGGGTTTTTTTCTGGGGTTTTTTTGGTGTTTTTTCGAGGGTCTTTGTGGGGTTTTTTGGGGGTATTTTGGGATTTTTGTCTGGGGTTTCTTTGGGGTTTTTTGGGTCCACGGGGTCAATGGGGCACCCACGGGGACATTGGGGCACTGATGGGGACAATGGGGACATTGGGGCACCCACAGGGACACTGGGTCACCCATGGGGACAGAGGGGCACCCATGGGGACAGTGGGACATTGGGGCATCCACGGGGTCACCCATGTGAACATTGGGGCACCCATGGGGACATTGGGGACATTTGGACACCCACAGGGACATTGGGGCACCCATGGGGACATTGGGGCACCCATGGGGACATTGGGGACATTGGGGCACCCATGGCATCAATGGCACCCAGGTGGCACCAACGGCACCAGTGACACTCAGATGGCACCAATGGCACAGGGATGTCATCAATGTCACCAAGGTGGCACCAATGGCACTTGTGACACTGAGATGGCACCAGTGACACATGGATGGCACCAATGGCACCCAGCTGGCACCAATGGGACGTGAATGTGACCAATGGCACCCATGGCACGTGGATGGCACTGGTGGCACATGGATGTCATCAATGTCACCAAGGTGGCACCAATGGCACATGGATGGCACTGGTGGCACATGGATGTCATCAATGTCACCAAGGTGGCACCAGTGGGATGTGAATGTGACCAATGGCACCACTGGTACCCAGGTGCCACCAATGTCACCCAAGACACCCAGATGCCACCAACAACACATAGATGGCACCAATGGCACTTGTGACACTCAAATGCCACCAATGTCACCCAAGACAGTGAGATGGCACCAATGGCACTTGTGACACTCAGATTGCTGCCAATGGCACCCTAGACACCCAGATGCCACCAATGCCACATCAATGGCACCAATGTCACCAAGATGGCACCAACGGCACTTGTGGCACTCAGATGGCACCAATGGCACCCAGGACACTCAGATGCCACCAATGGCACCAGTGACACCCAGATAGCACCAGTGACACCTGGATGGCACCAATGGCACCCAGGACACCCAAGTGCCACCAACGGCACCCAGGACACCCAGATGGCACCAATGGCACCAGTGACACTCAGATGCCACCAATGGCACATGGATGGCACCAATGGCACCAGTGACACCCAGATAGCACCAGTGACACCTGGATGGCACCAATGGCACCCAGGACACCCAAGTGCCACCAACGGCACCCAGGACACCCAGATGGCACCAATGGCACCAGTGACACTCAGATGCCACCAATGGCACCCACGACACCCAGATGCCACCAAAGGCACTTGTGACACTGAGAATGGCACCAGTGACACATGGATGGCTCCAGTGGCACCCAGGACACCCAGATGCCACCAACGGCACCAATGGCACCCACAACACCCAGATGGCACCAAGGGCACTTGTGACACTGAGAATGGCACCAATGGCACATGGATGGCACCAATGGCACCAGTGACACTCAGATGGCACCAACAGCACATGGATGGCACCAATGGCACCAGTGACACTCAGATGCCACCAATGGCACCAGTGACACCCAGATGCCACCAATGGCACATGGATGGCACCAATGGCACTTGTGACACCCAGATGCCACCAATGGCACATGGATGGCACCAATGGCACCAGTGACACTCAGATGGCACCAATGACACTCAGATGGCACCAATGGCACATGGATGTCATCAATGTCACCAAGATGGCACCAATGGCACTTGTGACACCAAGATGGCACCAATGGCACATGGATGGCTCCAGTGACACCCAGGACACCCAAGTGCCATCAGTGGCACCCAGGACACTCAGATGCCACCAAGAACACATGGATGGCACCAATGGCACTTGTGACACTCAGATGGCACATGGATGGCAACGATGGCACATGGATGGCACCAATGGCACCCACGACACCCTAGATGCCACCAATGGCACCAGTGACACTTAGATGGCACCAGTGACACTCAGATGGCACCAATGGCACATGGATGGCACCAGTGACACTCAGATGGCACCAATGGCACATGGATGGCACCAATGGCACTTGTGACACCCAGATGCCACCAATAGCACATGGATGGCACCAATGGCACCAGTGACACCCAGATGCCACCAATGGCACCAATGGCACCCACAACACCCAGATGGCACCAATGGCACTTGTGACACTGAGAATGGCACCAATGGCACATGGATGGCACCAATGGCACCCACAACACCCAGATGCCACCAATGGCACCAATGGCACCAGTGACACCCAGATGGCACCAATGGCACTTGTGACACTGAGAATGGCACCAATGGCACATGGATGGCACCAATGGCACCAGTGACACTCAGATGGCACCAACAGCACATGGATGGCACCAATGGCACCAGTGACACTCAGATGCCACCAATGGCACCAGTGACAGATGCCACCAACAGCACATGGATGGCACCAATGGCACCAGTGACACTCAGATGCCACCAACAGCACATGGATGGCACCAATGGCACTTGTGACACCCAGATGCCACCTATGGCACATGGATGGCACCAATGGCACCCACGACACCCAGATGGCACCAGTGACACTCAGATGCCACCAACAGCACATGGATGGCACCAATGGCACCAGTGACACCCAGATGCCACCAATGGCACATGGATGGCACCAATGGCACATGGATGGCACCAATGGCACATGGATGGCACCAATGGCACCAGTGACACCCAGATGGCACCAATGGCACATGGATGGCACCAATGGCACCACTGACAATCAGATGGCACCAGTGACACTCAGATGGCACCAACAGCACATGGATGGCACCAATGGCACCCACGACACCTAGATGCCACCAATGGCACCAGTGACACATGGATGGCTCCAGTGGCACCCAGGACACTCAGATGCCACTGGTGGCACCCGGGCCTCACCTGGGCCTCGGCGCCTCCTTGTCCTCGGGGGCCGCTGGCTCCCTTGGCCTCGAGTCCCTCGGCACGCCTGGCGCCGGGCGCTTCAGCGCCCGTCGTCCAGCTCCTCGTCCCCCAAGAGCCTCCAGGCGCCCAGGATGGGCACCTTCACCACTGGGGGAACGGGGGTGAGGGGGTTTGGGACCACCGGGATGGGCACCTTCACCACTGGGGGGATAAATGGGGGTTTGGGACCACCAGGATGGGCACCCTGACCCCAGGATGGGCACCTTCACCACTGGGGGGGGGGAAAACGGGGGGTGAGGGGGTTTGGGACCACCGGGATGGGCACCTTCACCACTGGGGGGGATAAATGGGGGTTTGGGACCACCGGGATGGGCACCCTGACCCCAGGATGGGCACCTTCACCACTGGGGGGGGGGAAAACGGGGGGTGAGGGGGTTTGGGACCACCCGGGATGGGCACCTTCACCACTGGGGGGGGGGATAAATGGGGGGTTTGGGACCACCGGGATGGGCACCCTGACCCCAGGATGGGCACCCTGACCCCCCAGGATGGGCACCTTCACCACTGGGGGGGATAAATGGGGGTTTGGGGACCACCGGGATGGGCACCCTGACCCCAGGATGGGAGCACCCTGACCCCCCAGGATGGGCACCTTCACCACTGGGGGGGGGAAACGGGGTTTGGGGACCACCGGATGGGCACCCCTGACCCCAGGATGGCACCCCTGACCCCCAGGATGGGCACCTTCACCACTGGGGGAGGGAATAAATGGGGGTTTGGGACCACCAGGATGGGCACCCTGACCCCAGGATGGGCACCCCTGACCCCCAGGGATGGGCACCTTCACCACTGGGGGGGAAACGGGGTTTGAGACCCCCAGGATGGGCACCCTGACCCCAGGATGGGCACCTTCACCACTGGGGGGGGGGAATAAATGGGGGTTTGAGACCACCGGGATGGGCACCCTGACCCCAGGATGGGCACCTTCACCACTGGGGGGGGAAATGGGGGTGAGGGGGTTTGGGACCCCCAGGATGGGCACCTTCACCACTGGGGGGGGGAAAACGGGGGTTTGGGACCACCAGGATGGGCACCCTGACCCCCAGGATGGGGCACCCTGACCCCCAGGATGGGCACCTTCACCACTGGGGGAGGGAATAAATGGGGGTTTGGGACCACCAGGATGGGCACCCTCACCCCCAGGATGGGCACCCTGACCCCAGGATGGGGCACCCTGTCCCCCAGGATAGGCACCTTCACCACTGGGGGAGGGGGAACGGGGGTTTGAGACCACCAGGATGGGCACCCTGACCCCCCAGGATGGGCACCCTGACCCCCAGGATGGGCACCCTGACCCCCAGGATAGGCACCTTCACCACTGGGGGGAATAAATGGGGTGAAAGGGAGTTTGGGACCCCAGGATGGGCACCTTCACCAATGAAGCGGGAAATTGGGGGTTTGAGACCACCAGGATGGGCACCCTGACCACTGGGGAGGGGAAGGGTGGGCAAGGCTTGGGGGTCTGGGGGGATCCTGGAGTAGTTGTGGGGGTATTGGGGGCTGCCCAGGGTGTCTGGGGGGCTGGCTGGGGGCTGCCCAGGGGGCCCTGAAGGGGGTCTGGGGGGCTGTCCAGGAGGGGTCTGGGGGCTGCCTGGGGGGCATCAGGGGGGTCTGGGAACTGCCCGGGGGGTTCCCAGGGGGGCTTGGGAGGTCTGGGAGCTGCCCAGGGGTGTCCTGGGGGTCTGGGGGGCTGCCCGGGATGCCCAGGGAGGGGGTCCCCGGGGTCTGGGGGGGCTGCCCGGGGGTCTGGGGGGCTGCCCAGGGGTGTCCTGGGGATCTGGGGGCTGCCTGGGGGATGCCCAGGAGGGGTCCCTGGGGGTCTGGGGGCTGCCCGGGGGTCTGGGGGGCTGCCCAGGGGAGGGGGTCCCAGGGGGTCTGGGGGCTGCCCGGGGGTTCCCAGGAGGGGGTTTGGGAGGTCTGGGGGCTGCCCAGGGAGGGGGTCCCCGGGGGTCTGGGGGCTGCCCGGGGGTCTCACCGACACCTTATCGTGCATGCTCTCGGCGTCCCAGGACCTTGCACTCCTCTGTCCAGCGGGTCAGCGCCGTGGGGATGCTGGACAGGGTCCCTGGGGGAGGGAGGGAGGGGGCTTTGGAGGGGTCTGCGCCCACGTTCTGGGGGGTCTCTTCCTGCCCCCTGCCATGTCCCCAAGTGTCCCCTGTGCCCACTCACCTGCCTGGCTGTGAGGGTCACTCCCTGTCCCCACCACGGTGTCCTTGCTGTGTCCTCCCTGTGCCCACTGGCCTGCCTGGCTGTGGCTGTCCCCAAACGTCCCCAGTGTCCCCAAATGTCCCTCTGTGCCCTCTCACCCCGCCCTGGCTGTGGCTGTCCCCATGTCCCCAGTGTCCCCAGGCCCCCTGTGCCCACTGGCCTGCTTGGCTGTGGCTGTTCCCATGTCCCCAGATGTCCCCCCCTGTGCCCACTCGTCTGCCTGGCTGTGTGGGTGTCCCCAAGTGTCCCCAAATGTCCCCAGCCCCCTGTGCCCCCTTGCCTACCTGGCTGTGGCTGTCCCCACTGTCCCTCTGTCCCCCTGTGCCCACTCACCTGCCTGGCTGTGGCTGTCCCCATGTCCCCAGTGTCCCCAGGCCCCCTGTGCCCACTGGCCTGCCTGCCTGTGGCTGTCCCCAAATGTCCTCAAATGTCCCTCCGTGCCCACTTGCCTGCCTGTGGCTGTCCCCCAAGTGTCCCCAAATGTCCCCATGCCCCCGTGCCCACTGGCTTGCCTGGCTGTGTGGGTGTCCCCAAGTGTCCCCAGATGTCCCACTGTGCCCACTGGCCTGGCTGCAGGGATCACTCCCTGTCCCCCTCCATGTCCCCAGTGTCCCCATGCCCCCTGTGCCCACTCGCCTGCCTGGCTGTGGCTGTCCCCAAATGTCCCCAGGTGTCCCCAGATGTCCCTCTCCATGCCCACTTGCCTGCCTGTGGCTGTCCCCCATGTCCCTAAATGTCCCCTGTGTCCCCCGTGCCCACTCGCCTGCCTGGCTGTGTGGGTGTCCCTAAGTGTCCCCAAATGTCCCCCCTGTGCACACTGGCCTGTCTGGCTGTGTGGCTGTCCCCATGTCCCCAGTGTCCCCATGCCCACCATGCCCACTGGCCTGCCTGGCTGTGGCTGTCCCCTGCCCCCGTGCCCACTCGCCTGCCTGGCTGTGGCTGTCCCCAAGTGTCCCCAAAAGCGTCTCCAGGTGTCCCCAAATGTCCCCCTGTGCCCAGTTGCCTGCCTGGCTGTGGCTGTCCCCAACTGTCCCCCGTGCCCCCCATGCCCACTGGCCTGCCTGGCTGTGTGGCTGTCCCCAAATGTCCCCGCGTGCCCCCCGCGTGCCCACTGGCCTGCCTGGCTGTGTGGCTGTCCCCAACTGTCCCCGATGCCCCCGTGCCCACTCGCCTGCCTGGCTGCCCCCCGTGCCCTGCTCGTGGAAGAAGTCGTCCAGCAGCTCGTCGTCGGAGCGGGCGATGATGTGCACGTCCTCGTTGCCCACCAGCAGCCGCGCGCGGCCCCGGCTCTGCAGCGGGAGGCTGCTGCTCAGCTGCAGGATGTCAGCTGGCTGCCGAGGGGCCCAGGAGCCTAAATTGGGGATACAGGGGAGTTAATGGGGGTGTTTTTGGGGGTGTCACACCCCTAAATTGGGGCTGTGGGACCCCCAGGTGGGGGCACACCCCGCTCTGCTGCTCAGCTGCAGGATGTCAGCGGCTGCCGAGGGGCCCAGGAGCCTGAGGGGGGACAGGGGGGTCAGAGGGGTGTTTGGGGGTGTCACACCCTAAATTTGGGCTGTGAGACCCCCAGGTGTGGGCACACACCCGGCTCTGCTGCAGGATGTCAGCTAGGCTGCCGCGAGGGCCCAGCAGCCTAAATTTGGGATACAGGGGGGTCAGAGGGGGTGTTTGGGGGTGTCACACCCTAAATTGGGGCTGCGGGACTTCAAATTGGGGCTGTGAGACCCCAGGTGTGGGCACAGCCCGGCTCTGCTGCTCAGCTGCAGGATGTCTGCGGCTGCCGAGGGCCCAGGAGCCTAAATTTGGGATACAGGGGGGGTCAGAGGTGTGTTTGGGGGTGTCACACCCTAAATTGGGGCTGTGGGACCCCCAGGTTGTGGGCACACCCCGGCTGCTGCTCAGCTGCAGGATGTCAGCGGCTGCCGAGGGGCCCAGGAGCCTGAGGGGGGACAGGGGGTTAATGGGGTGTTTGGGGGTGTCACACCCCTAAATTGGGGCTGTGAGACCCCCAGGTGGGGGCACAGCCCGGCTCAGCTGCTCAGCTGCAGGATGTCTGCTGGCTGCCGAGGGGCCCCAGGGAGCCTGAGGGGGGACAGGGGGTCAGGATGGTGTCTGGGGGTGTCACACCCCAAATTTGGGCTGTGAGACCCCCAGGTGTAGGCACACCCGGCTCTGCTGCAGGATGTCAGCGGCCGGCCGAGAGGGCCCAGGAGCCTAAATTTGGGACACAGGGGGTTGATGGGGTGTGTTTGGGGTGTCACACCCTAAATTGGGGCTGTGGGACCCCCAGGTGTGGGCGCACACCCCGGCTCTGCTGCTCAGCTGCAGGATGTCAGCGGCTGCCGAGGGGCCCAGGAGCCTGAGGACAGGGGGGTTAATGGGGGTGTTTGGGGGTGTCACACCCCCAAATTGGGGCTCTGTGACCCCAGGGTGGGGGCACACCCTGGCTCTGCTGCAGGATGTCAGCGGCTGCCGAGGGCCCAGGAGCCTAAATTTGGGATACAGGGAGTTAATGGGGGTGTTTTGGGGGTGTCACACCCTAAATTAAGGGCTGTGGGACCCAAAATTGGGCACTGTGACCCCAGGGTGGGGGGCACACCCCGGCTCTGCTGCTCAGCTGCAGGATGTCAGCGGGCTGCCGAGGGACCCAGGAGCCTAAATTTGGGATACAGGGGGGTCAGAGGGGTGTTTGGGGGTGTCACACCCCTAAATTGGGGCTGTGGAACCCCAAACTGGGGCTCTGTGACCCCAGGGTGTGGGGCACACCCCGGCTCTGCTGCTCAGCTGCAGGATGTCAGCTGCTGCCGAGGGCCCAGGAGCCTGAGGGGGGACAGGGGGGGTCAGAGGGGTGTTTGGGGGTGTCACACCCTAAATTGGGGCTGTGGGACCCCAAATTGGGGCTGTGAGACCCCCAGGTGTGGGCACACCCCTCGCCTCTGCTGCAGGATGTCAGCGGCCGCCGAGAGCTCCAGCAGCCTAAATTTGGGATACAGGGGGGTCAGAGGTGTGTTTGGGGGTGTCACACCCTAAATTGGGGCTGCGGGACCCCCCAGGTGTGGGAGGCACACCCCGGCTCTGCTGCTCAGCTGCAGGATGTCTGCAGCCGCCGAGGGCCCGGGGAGCCTGAGGGGGGGACAGGGGGTTAATGGGGGTGTCTGGGGGTGTCACACCCTAAATTGGGGCTGTGGGACCCAAAATTGGGCACTGTGACCCCAGGGTGGGGGCACAGCCCGGCTCTGCTGCTCAGCTGCAGGATGTCAGCGGCTGCCGAGGGACCCAGGAGCCTGAATTTGGGATACAGGGGGCTCAGAGGGGTGTTTGGGGGTGTCACACCCTAAATTGGGGCTGTGGAACCCCCAAATTGGGGCTCTAGTGACCCCAGGGTGTGGGCACACCTCGCCTCTGCTGCTCAGCTGCAGGATGTCAGCAGCTGCTGACGGGCCAAGGACCCCTAAATTTGGGGATACAGGGGGTCAGAGGGGTGTTTTGGGGGTGTCAGACTCCAAATTGGGGCTGTGGGACCCAAATTTGGGCTGTGGAACCCCAAATAGGAGCTCTGTGACCCCCAGGCTGGGGCACACCCCGGCCTCTGCTGCTCAGCTGCAGGATGTCAGCTGCCGAGGGACCCAGGAGACTAAATTTGGGATACAGGGGGCTCAGAGGGGGTGTTTGGGGGTGTCACACCCTAAATTGGGGCTGTGGAACCCCAAATTGGGGCTCCCTGTGACCCCAGGGTGGGGCACAGCCCGGCTCTGCTGCTCAGCTGCTGCAGGATCTCAGCAGCTGCTGACGGGCCAAGGAGCCTAAATTTGGGATACAGGGGGGTCAGAGGGGTGTTTTGGGGGTGTCAGACTCCAAATTGGGGCTGTGGGACCCAAATTTGGGCTGTGGAACCCCAAATAGGAGCTCTGTGACCCCAGGCTGGGGGCACACCCCGGCTCTGCTGCTCAGCTGCAGGATGTCAGCGGCTGCCGAGGGACCCAGGAGACTAAATTTGGGATACAGGGGGCTCAGAGGGGTGTTTGGGGGTGTCACACCCTAAATTGGGGCTGTGGAACCCCAAATTGGGGCTCTGTGACCCCAGGGTGGGGGCACAGCCCGCTCTGCTGCTCAGCTGCTGCAGGATCTCAGCAGCTGCTGACGGGCCAAGGAGCCTAAATTTGGGATACAGGGGGGGTCAGAGGGGTGTTTTGGGGGTGTCAGACCCCAAATTGGGGCTGTGGGACCCCCAGGTGGGGGCACAGCCCGGCTCAGCTGCAGGATGTCAGTGGCCACCGAGGGACCCAGGAGCCCAAAGGGGGGTTCAGGGGGTGTCAGACCCCTGGGTGGGGCTGTGGGACCCCAAATTGGGGCTGGGGGACAAGCCCAGGTAGGGCATGGGGACTGCCAGTGGATTTGGGGGGTGCTCCAGGAGTGGTCACTCACCTTGCAGGATGAGGGGGGGGGATTTGGGGGTCCCAGGGTGGGTTTAGGGGTTCCCACGGTGGATTTGGGGGTGCTCCAGGAGTGGTCACCACCTTTGCAGGATAAGGGTGGGTTTGGGGGTCCCAGGGTGGAGTTTGGGGGTGCTCCAGGAGTGGTCACCACCTTTGCAGGATGAGGGGGGGATTTGGGGGTCCCAGGGTGGGTTTGGGGGTGCTCCAGGAGTGGTCACTCACCTTTGCAGGACAAGGGGGGGGATTTGGGGGTCCCAGGGTGGGTTTGGGGGGTCCCAGGGTGGGGTTTAGTGCTCCAGGTGCACTCCACTCACCTTTGCAGGATAAGGGGGGATTTGGGGGTCCCAGGGTGGGTTTGGGGGTGCTCCAGGAGCCCTCACTCACCTTTGCAGGACAAGGGGGGTTTGGGGGTCCCAGGGTGGGTTTGGGGGTCCCAGGGTGGGTTTGGGGGTGCTCCAGGTGCACTCACTCACCTTTGCAGGACCAGGGGCGGGTTGGGCTGACCCCAGGGAGTGAGTTTGGGGGGTGTTCTCAGTGGGTTTGGGGGTTCCCAGGGGGATTTGGGGGTACTCCCAGTGGATTTAGGAGTTCACTCACTCACTCACTCACTCACTCACTCACTCCCTCCCCTCACCTCTGCAGGATGAGGGGTGTGGGCTACGCCTCACCCCTGGGGTAGTGCTGCGGGATGGTGTGAGTTTGGGGGTTCCAGGGTGGGTTTGGGGCTCAGGGCTGTTCTCAGGGTGGGTCTGGGGGTTCCCAGGGTGGTTTTAGGGGGTTCCCAGGGTGGTTCTGAGGTGTCTCAGGGTGGAGTCTGGGGGCTCAGGGCTGTTCCCAGGGTGGGTCTGGGGGCTCAGGGCTGTTCTCAGGGTGGGTCTGGGGGCTCAGGGCTGTTCCCAGGATCACTCCCTCACCTCTGCAGGATGAGGGGCGGGTTGGGCTGCCTCACCGGGTAGTGCACGGGATGGTGTGGAGTTTGGGGGTTCCCAGGGTAGGTCTGGGGGCTCAGGGCTGTTCTCAGGGTGGAGTCTGGGGGGTTCCCAGGGTGGTTTTGGGGGTTCCCAGAGGTGGTTCTGAGGTGTCTCAGAGGTGGGTCTGGGGGCTCAGGGCTGTTCCCAGGGTGGGTCTGGGGGCTCAGGGCTGTTCTCAGGGTGGGTCTGGGGGCTCAGGGCTGTTCCCAGGATCACTCCCTCACCTCTGCAGGATGAGGGGCGGGTTGGGCTGCCTCGCCCCCGGGTAGTGCACGTGGATGGTGTGGGTTTGGGAGTTCAGGGTGGGTTTGGGGGTTCCCAGGGTGGGTTTGGGGGTGTCTCAGGGTGGAGTCTGGGGGGCTCAGGGCTGTTCCCAGGATGGGTCTGAGGGGCTCAGGGCTGTTCCCAGGGGCAGTATCTCACCTCTGCAGGATGAGGGGCGGGTTGGGCTGCCTCACCCGGGTAAGTGCACGTGGATGGTGTGGGTTTGGGGGCTCCCAGGGTGGGTTTAGGGGCTCCCAGGGTGGGTTTGAGGGTTCCCAGGGTGGGTTTGGGGGTTCCCAGGGTGGTTTGGCTGACGCCAGGGTGGGTTTAGGGTGTCTCAGGGTGGGTCTGGGGGCTCAGGGCTGTTCCCAGGGCAGTATCTCACCGTTGCAGGATCAGTGGCGGGGTTGGGCTGCCTCAGCCTCGGGTAGTGCAATGGATGTGTGTGGGTTTGGGGGGTCCCAGGGTGGGTTTGGGAGTTCCCAGGGTGGAGTCTGGGGCTCCAGGGCTGTTCTCAGGGTGGGTCTGGGGGCTCAGGGCTATTCCCCAGGATCACTCCCTCACCTCTGCAGGATGAGGGGCAGGTTGGGCTGCCTGCCCGGGGTAGTGCACGTGGATGGTGTGGGTTTGGCTGACCCCCAGGGTGGGTCTGGGGGTTCCCCAGCGATATTTTGGGGCACTCTCCCAGTGGGTTCAGGGGTTCCCCTCACCTCCTGCAGGATGAGGGCTGGTTGGGCTGCTGCGCTCTGGCGTAGTGCACGTGGATGGTGTGGGTTTGGGAGTTCCCAGGGTGGGTTTGGGGGTTCCCAGGATGGGTCTGGGGGCTCAGGGCTATTCCCAGGATCACTCCCTCACCTCTCTGCAGGATGAGGGGGCGAGTTGGGCTGCCTCACCCTCGGGTAGTGCACGGATGGTGTGGGTTTGGGGTGTCTCAGGGTGGGTTTGGGGTGTCTCAGGATGGTTTGGGGGCTCAGGGCTGTTCCCAGGGGCAGTATCTCACCGTTGCAGGATGAGGGGCGGGTTGGGCTGCCTCGCCCCCGGAGTAGTGCACGTGGATGGTGTGGGTTTGGCTGACCCCAGGGTGGGTCTGCGGGGGCTCAGGGCTGTTCCCAGGATGGGTCTGGGGGCTCAGGGCTGTTCCCAGGGGCAGTATCTCACCGTTGCAGGATGAGGGGCGGGTTGGGCTGCCTCGCCCCGGGTAGTGCACGTGGATGGTGTGGCCCGCGTTGGCCGTCAGCTGCCGCAGCGTGCGCTGGCTCCGGCCCAGCCCCTGCGCCAGCCGCGCCCCGCCCGCGGCCGCGCCCAGCCCCAGCGCCGTGCTCGCGTGCCGCACCAGCAGCGGGTGGCTGGCCGGGATGTTCCCCGGGAGGGCGGATGTCCGCTGCAACGGGGGAAAAACATGGGGGGTTAGAGGGGAAACAGCCCAAAAATATATGTGGAGGGATGTGGGATTGAGGGGAAATAGCCCTAAAAAATATGGGGAGAGGATTGGAGATTTGGGGAAAATATCCCAAAAATATACAGGGAGGGATGGGGGATTGAGGGAGAAATATCCTAAAAATATATGGGGGAGGGATTGGGGATTGGGGAAATAGCCCTAAAAAATACGTGGAGGAATGGGGGATTGAGGGGGAAATATCCCAAAAATATACGGGAAGGATGGGGGATTGGGGGAAATAGCCCTAAAAATATGGGGGAGGGATTGGGGATTGGGGAAAATATCCCAAAAATATACGGGGAGGATGGGGGAATATCCCAAAAAAATCCCTCCCAGTATAACCCAATCCCCTAGTGCTCTCAGTCCCCTCCCAGTATAACCCAGCCCTTTTCCTCCATCCCAGTCCCTCCCAGTCCCTCCCAGTGCCCCTTTTCCTCCATCCCAGTCCTCCCAGTCCCCCCCAGTCCCTCCCAGTATCAGTCCCTCCCAGTCCCTTTTTCCTCCATCCCAGTCCCTCCCACTCTCCCAGTGCTCCTTTTCCTCCACCCCAGTCCCTCCAGTCCCCCCAGTCCCCTCCCAGTATAACCCAGCCCCTTTTCCTCCATCCCAGTCCCTCCCAGTGCCCTTTTCCTCCACCCCAGTCCCTCCCAGTCCCCCCCAGTCCCTCCCAGTATAACCCCAGTCCCTTTTTCCTCCATCCCAGTCCCTCCCACTCTCTCCCACTGCCCCTTTTCTCCACCCCAGTCCCTCCAGTCCCCTCCCAGTATAACCCAGTCCCTCCCAGTCCCTTTTCTCCATCCCAGTCCCTCCCACTCTCCCCAGTGCTCCTTTTCCTCCACCCCCAGTCCCTCCAGTCCCTCCCAGTATAACCCAGTCCCTCCCAGTCCCTTTTCCTCCATCCCTCTCCTAGCGCCAGCTTTTCCTCCACCCCCAGTCCCTCCCACTCTCTCCCAGTGCCCCCAGTCCCTCCCAGTCCCTTTTCCTCCATCCCAGTCTCCTCCAGTCCTCCCAGTCTCCTCCCAGTCCCTTTTCCTCCACCCCCAGTCCCTCCCAGTCCCCCCAGTCCCTCCCAGTATAACCCTGCCCTTTTCTCCTCCATCCCAGTCCCTCCCAGTCCCTCCCCAGTGCCCCTTTTCCTCCCCCCAGTCCCTCCCAGTCCCCCCCAGTCCCTCCCAGTATAACCCAGTCCCTCCCAGTCCCTTTTCCTCCATCCCAGTCCCTCCCACTCTCCCAGTGCCCTTTTCCTCCATCCCAGTCCCTCCCAGTGCCCTTTTCCTCCACCCCAGTCCCTCCCAGTCTCCTTTTCCTCCATCCCAGTCCTCAGTGCCTGCTCCACCCCAGTCCCTCCCAGTCTCCTTTTCCCTCCATCCCAGTCCCTCCCAGTCCCCCAGTCCCCCTCAGTCCCTCCCAGTGCCTTTTCCTCCATCCCAGTCCCTCCCCACTCTCCCACTGCCCTTTTTCCTCCACCCCAGTCCTCCCAGTCTCCCTTTTCCTCCACCCCAGTCCCTCCCAGTCCCCCCAGTCCCTCCCCAGTATAACCCAGCCCCTTTTCCTCCATCCCAGTCCCTCCCAGCCCCTTTTCCTCCATCCCAGTCCCTCCCAGTCCCTCCCAGTGCCCTTTTCCTCCACCCCAGTCCCTCCCAGTCCCCCCAGTCCCTCCCAGTATAACCCAGTCCCTCCCAGTCCCCTTTTTCCTCCATCCCAGTCCTCCCACTCTCCCACTGCCCTTTTCCTCCACCCCAGTCCCTCCCAGTCCCTTTCCTCCCTCCCAGTCCCCTTTTCCTCCATCCCAGTCCCCTCCAGTCCCTCCTAGTGCCCCTTTTTCCTCCCGCCCAGTCCTCGCCCAGTCCCGCCCGGTCCGTACTGGGGCTGGAGAAGTATGTTGTCGAACTCGATGATGAGGTCAGTGTCACAGTGTCAGTGAAGCATCTGAGGGGCGAGGCGTTCATGTCGGGGTAATCCTCGTCAGCTCCATCTCGGAGCCGTCGTCGTCAAGTCCTCCTCCTCCCTCGCCCTCCTCGCCCTCCCTCGCGTCGTCCTGCAGGGCCCGGTCAGCAGCAGAGCAGGGGTGGGCTCAAGTGGAGGTGGGCTCAAATTGGGGGTGGGTTCAAAACTAGTGGGTGGGCTCAAACTGAGGGAACTGGGGGTGGGCTCAAATTGGGTAGTTGGGCTCCAAAATTGGGGGGTGGGCTCAGAACTGGGGGTGGGTTCAAAATTGGGGGTGGGCTCAAAAACTGGGGGTGGGTTCAAATTGGGGAACTGGGGGGTGGGGCTCAAATTGGGGGGTGGGTTCAAATTGGGAGGTGGGTTCAAATTGAGGGGTTGGGCTCAAAACTGGGGGGTGGGTTCAAAATTGGGGGGTGGGTTCAAAATTAAGGGGGTGGGCTCAAACTGGGGGTGGGTTCAAGTGGGGGTGGGGCTCAAAATTGGGGGGTGGGTTCAAAATTGGGGGTGGGTTTCAAAAATTAGGGGGTGGGTTTCAAAACTGGGGGGTGGGCTCAAAAGTGGGGGTGGGTTCAAAACTGGGGGTGGGCTCAAGTGGGGATGGGCTCAAAATGGGGGGGTGGGTTCAAAGCTGGGGGTGGGCTCAAACTGGGGGTGGGGTTCAAAATTGGGGGTGGGTTCAAAATTGGGGGTGGGTTCAAGTGGGGGTGGGTTCGAAGTGGGGGTGGGTTCAAATTGGGGGGTGGATTCAAAGCTGGGGGTGGGTTCAAAACTGGGGAACTGGGGGTGGGCTCAGAATTGGGGGTTGGGCTCAAAAACTGGGGGGTGGGCTCAAGATGGGGGTGGTCTCAAAGATTGCAGCTGCTGACCCTTAATTGGGGGTACGGAGCCAAAAACTGGGGGTGGGCTCAAGTGGGGGTTTGGGCTCAAAATTGGAGGGCTTGGGTTCAAAACTGGGGGCTTGGGCTCCAAAATTGGGGGTGTTGGGCTCTAAATTGCAGCCCTGACCCTTAATTGGGGAATTTTGAGCCAAAATTGGGGGGGGTCGGGCTCAAATTGGGGGGGGTGGGCTCAAAACTGGGGTGGAGTTCAAAACTGGGCGGTTGGAGGGCTCAAATTGGGGGTCTGGGCTCCAAATTGGGGGTGGGCTCAAAATTGGGGTGTTAGGTGTAAATTGCAGCCCCTGACCCTAAATTGAGAATTTTGAGCCAAAACTGGGGGATTTGGCTCAAATTGGGGGGTGGGCTCAAAATTGGAGGGTTGGGCTCAAATTGGGGGCCGTGGGCTCAAAACTGGGGGGTGGGTTTCAAGGCTGGGGGGTGGATTCAAAACTGGGGGGTGGGTTCAAAATTGGGGAGTGGGCTCAAATTGGGGGGTGGGCTCAAAATTGCAGCTGCTGACCCCTATTGAGGGGATACGAGGCCAAAACTGAGAAAGTGGGCTCAAAATTAGGGGGATGGGTTCAAAAGGAGTGGGGGTTTGGGTTCAAATTCTGGGGGTTGGGCTCAAAATTGGGGGGTTGGGCTCAAACTGGGGGTTGGGCTCAAATTGGGGGTTGGGCTCAAAATTGCAGCCCTGACCCAAAACTGGGGAATTTTGAGTCAAACTAGGGCACCCGGACCCCCAAAAATTTGGGGAGCACTTTGACCCAAAATTTGGGGGCATTTGGACCCAACTTTGCTCCCCCAGACCCAAAATTGTTCTCCCGACCCAAAAATCAGGGGCACTTTAACCCAAAATTTGGGGGCATTTAACTCAAAAATTGTTCCCCCGACCCAAAATTTGGGGGGCACTTTGACCCAAAATGACACTCTCTGACCCAAAAGTGCTCCCCCAGACCCAAATTTCGGGGGCACTTTAACCCAAAATTTGGGAGTATTTTAACCCAAAATTTCACCCCCTGACCCAAAATTGCTCCCCCAGACCCAAAATCTGGGGGTGCTTTAACCAAAAATCTGGGGAGCTTTTGACTCAAAAATTTGGGGGCATTTAACCCAAAATTGCACCCCCTGATCCAAAATTGCTCCCCCAGACCCAAAATTTGGGGACACCTTTGACTCCCAAAACTGGGCACTCTGACCCCAAGTGACAGCCCCTGACCCAAAATTCTCCCCCCAGACCCAAAATCAGGGGCACTTTGACCCCAAAATTTGGGGGCATTTGGACTCCAAAATTGCTCCCCGACCCAAAATTTGGGGCACTTTGACCCAAATGACACTCTCTGACCCTAAAATTGCTCCCCCTCACTAAAATCTGGGAGGTGCTTTTAACTCATCTGGGGAGCTTTGACCCAAAAATCTGGGGAGCACTTTGACCCAAAAATTTGAGGGCATTTGGACCCAAAATTCTCACCCCTGACTCCAAAATTGCACCCCCCTGACCCCAAAATTTGGGGGTACTTTGTCCCAAAACTGGGCACTCTGACCCCAAGTGACAGCCCTGACACAAAATTTCTCCCCAGACCCAAAATCCGGGGGCACTTTGACCCAAAATTTGGGGGCATTTGGACCCAAAATTGCTCCCCCGACCCAAAATTTGGGGGCACTTTGACCCAAAATGACACTCTCTGACCCAAAATTGCTCCCCCTCACCCAAAATCTGGGGGTGCTTTAACCCAAAATCTGGGGGCGCTTTGACCCAAAATTTGGGGGCATTTGGACCCAAAATTTCACCCCCTGACTCAAAATTGCTTCCCCAGACCCAAAATCTGGGGGGTGCTTTAACCCAAAATCTGGGGGCACTTTTACCCAAAATGACACTCTCTGACCCCAAAATTGCTCCCCCAGACCCAAAATCTGGGTGCACTTGGACCCAAAATTGCACCCCCTGACCCAAAATTTGGGGGTACTTTGTCCCAAAACTGGGCACTCTGATTCTAAGTGACAGCCCCTGACCCAAAATTGCTCTCCCTGACCCAAAATCTGGGGGCACTTTGACCCAAAATTTGGAGGCATTTGGACCCAAAACTGCCCCCCTGACCCAAAACTGGCACAGCTGCAGAGAGGACCCCGTTACTCAGGGGTGACCCGTTACTCAGGGGCTGACCCCCACTACTCTGGGGGGGTCCCCAGCGCCCACCCCACCTGATCATCCTCATCTTCCTCCTCCTCCTCCTCCTCCTGCGTCCTGGCTGTAGTCCCTGCGTCCCTCGTTGCTGCAGCTGCTGTCCTCCCTCCTGCGTGTGCTCCTCCCTGGAGTCTCTCGGGGGTCCAGGATGTTCATGGAGTCTGGGGGGAAACGCGAGGGGCAGGGGTGAGCCCCCGCCCCCAGCCCCCAGCCCCCGGCCGGGCGCCCACCTTCGGTTGGCCTGCAGGGTGGAGAGGCCTGGCTGAGGTTGGGCTGGGGCCTCGATCCATCAGCACCGTCCTCCTCGCGACTCTGATCCCTCGAGCGGCTCACTGGGGACAGGGGACGGGGCGGGAGTCACGGCCGAGGTCATGGGGGAGTCACGCGGGGACACGAGTCACGGCAGGGCACGGCCGCGTCTCATGGGGGCAGGGCAGGTCATGGCTGAGGTCCATGAGGGGCACGGGCGGGGTCACGGGGCGGAGTCATGGGGGCACGGGGCGAGTCACGCGAGGAGTCAGTGGGGGAATCACTGGGCGAGGTCATGGGGGTCACGGGCGAGGTCATGGGGGGCACGCGAGTCAGCGGGGGTCATGGGGGGTCACGTGAGGCACGGGTCATGGGGGGCACAGTGAAGTCCGCAGGGGGCACAAGCTGAGTCACGGCGGGGGCACGGGCGAGAGTCACGGGGGGCACAGTGAAGTCCACGGGGAGGTCACGGCTGAGGTCACGGGGGAGCACGGCGGGGTCACTGGGGAGCACAGCGAGGGCACGCAGGCGAGGGCACGGCGGGGGTCATGGGGGCACAGTGAGGTCACGGCAGGGCACGGGGGGGGGCACAGGGGGGTCACGGGGGCAGGGGTCACCCCGACGCCTGAGGAGTCACCCCCAATGTCCTGGGGGGTCACTACAATGCCCAGGGGGTCACCCCGACGTCTGGGAAGTCACCCCAATGTCCTGGGGGTCACCCCGATCTCCAGGGGGTCACCCTGATGTCCAGGGGGTCACCCTGAGGGTCAGCGGGTCACCCTGAGGGCCAGGGGTCACCACAAGGGCCAGGGTCACCACAAGGGGCAGAAGGTCACCCCAATGTCCTGGGAGTCACCACAAGGGGCACAAGGTCACCAGGAGGGGCAGAGGGTCACCTCAATGTCCTGGGGGTCACCCGATGTCCAGGGGTCACCCTGAGCGTCAGCGGGTCACCCCTGAGGGTCAGGGGTCACCACAAGGGCCAGGGGTCACCAGGAGGGGCAGAGGGTCACCCTAATGTCCTGGGGGTCACCCTGAGGGTCAGGGGTCACCACAAGGGCCAGGGGTCACCACAAGGGGCAGAAGGTCACCAGGAGGGGCAGAGGGTCACCTCAATGTCCAAGGGGCCACCCTGAGGGTCAAGGGGTCACCACAAGGGACAGAGGGTCACCAGGAGGGGCAGGGGTCACCAGGAGGGGCAGGGGTCACCCCGGCGTCTGGGAAGTCACCCCAATCTCCAGGGGGTCACCCTGATCTCCAGCGGGTCACCCTGAGGGTCAGGGGTCACCACAAGGGCCAGGGATCACCAGGAGGGCAGAGGGTCACCCTAATGTCCTGGGGGTCACCCTGAGGGTCAGGGGGTCACCATGAGGGGGCAGGGGTCACCCCAACATCTGAGAAGTCACCCGAATCTCCAGGAGGTCACCCTGATGTCCAGGGGGCCACCCTGAGGGCCAGGGGTCACCACAAGGGCCAGGGGTCACCAGGAGGGGCAGAGGGTCACCTCAATGTCCAGGGGGCCACCCTGAGGGTCAAGGGGTCACCACAAGGGACAGAGGGTAACCATGAGGGGCAGGGGTCACCATGAGGGGCAGGGGTCACCCCGACGTCTGGGAAGTCACCCTGATCTCCAGGGGGTCACCCTGATGTCCAGGGGGTCACCCTGAGGGTCAGGGGTCACCACAAGGGCAGAAGGTCACCAGGAGGGGCAGAGGGTCACCCCAATATCCGGGGGGTCACTACAATGTCCAGGGGGTCACTCTGATCTCCAGGGGGGTCACCCTGAGGGTCAGCGGGTCACCTATGACGGGCAGAGGGTCACCAGGGAGGGGCAGGGGTCACCCCCGATCTCCAGGGGGTCACCCTGAGGGTCAGCGGGTCACCCTGAGGGTCAGGGTCACCACAAGGGCCAGGGGTCACCACAAGGGGCAGAGGGTCACCCCAATGTCCTGGGAGTCACCACAAGGGGCAGAAGGTCACCAGGAGGGGCAGAGGGTCACCTCAATGTCCTGGGGGTCACCCGATGTCCAGGGGGTCACCCTGAGGGTCAGGGGTCACCACAAGAGGCAGAAGGTCACCAGGAGGGGCAAGGGGTCACCCCAATATCCTGGGCGTCACTACAATGTCCAGGGGTCACCCCGATCTCCAGGGGGTCACCCCGATCTCCAGGGGGTCACCCTGATGTCCAGGGGGTCACCCTGAGGGTCAGGGGTCACCAGGAGGGTCAGGGGTCACAATGACGGTCAGGGGTCACCACGCTGGCCAGGGGTCACCAGGAGGGGCAAGGGGTCACCCCAATGTCCTGGGGGTCACCACAAGGGGCAGAGGGTCACCTTGATGTCCAGGGGGTCACCCTGAAGGTCAAGGGGTCACCCCCTGAGGGTCAGGGGTCACCAGGAGAGCCAGGGGGTCACCCCAATGTCCTGGGGCCACCACAGTCAGGGGTCACCACAATGTCCTGGGGGTCACCATGATGGTCAGATGTCACCCCAATGTCCACAGGGTCACCCCAATATCCTGGGGATCAACCTCAATGGCCAGGGGGTCACCCTGATGACCAGGGTTCACCCTGACGTCCAGGGGGTCACCCTGATGACCAGGGGTCACCCTGATGGCCAGAGGGTCACCCCGACGTCCAGGGGGTCCCTCCGCTGTCCGAGCAGCCACTCAGGAGTCACTCAGGGTCACACACTGGTCACTCAGTGGTCACTCAGTGTCATTCAGGATCACTTAGGGGTCACTCAACTGTCACTCAGCAGTCACTCATTGGTCCCTCACTGGCCACTAATGGTCACTCATAGTCACTCATTGGTCATTAATGGTCACTCAGTGATGGTCAGTGTCACTCAGAAGTCAGTAATGGTCACTCATGGTCACTCAGGGTCACTCAGTGGTCACTCCACAATCATTAATGGTCACTCAGCGGTCACTCTGCTGTCACTCAGCGGTCACTCAGTTGTCACTCAGGGTCAGAGTCACTCATGGTCACTCAGCAGTCACAAATGGTCACTCAGTGATGGTCACTGTCACTCAGTGGTCACTAATAGTCAATCAGTGATGGTGTCACTCAGCGGTCACTCATGGTCACTCAGCGGTCACTCATAGTCACTCAGCGGTCACTCATGGTCACTCACTGATGGTCACTGTCACTCAGTGGTCACTAATAGTCAATCAGTGATGGTGTCACTCAGCGGTCACTCATGGTCACTCATAGTCACTAATGGTCACTCAGTGGTCACTCATGGTCACTCAGCGGTCACTCAGCAGTAACTCAGGGTCACTCAGCATTCACTGGTGGTCACTCAGCAGTCACTCCACAGTCATTTATGGTCACTCAGCGGTCACTCAGCAGTCACTCACTGGTCACTCAGGGTTGCTCAGCGGTCACTCACTGGTCACTCATGGTCACTCACGGGTCACTCAGCACTCACTCAGCAGTCACTCACTGGTCAGTCACGGTCACTCACTGGTCACTCAGCAGTCACTAAGAGTCACTCAGTGGTCACTCTGGAGTCACTCAGCAGTCACTAATGGTCACTCAGCGGTCACTCACTGGTCACTCAGCAGTCACTAAGGGTCACTCAGCGGTCACTCTGCAGTCACTCAGCAGTCACTAATGGTCACTCAGCAGTCACTAATGGTCACTCACTGGTCACTCAGCGGTCGCTCACGGGTCACTCACGGGTCACTCACTGGTCACTCAGCGGTCACTCATGATCACTCAGTGGTCACTCACTGGTCACTCTGCAGTCACTCAGCGGTCACTAATGGTCACTCAGCTCACTCTCTGGTCACTCAGCTCACTCCACGGTCACTCACGGTCACTCAGCGGTCACTCAGCGGTTACTCACTGGTCACTCACGGTCACTCAGCTCACTCACGGTCACTCACTGGTCACTCCACGGTCACTCAGCTCACTCACTGGTCACTCACTGGTCACTCACTGGTTACTCACTGTCACTCAGCAGTCACTAATGGTCACTCAGGGTCACTCACGATCACTCAGCAGTCACTAATGGTCACTCACTGGTCGCTCAGCTCACTCAGTGGTCACTCATGGTCACTCACTGGTCACTCGGGGTCACTCACTGGTCACTCAGCAGTCACTCAGGGTCACTCACTGGTCACTCACGGTCACTCACTGGTCACTCACTGGTCGCTCAGCTCACTCACAGTCACTCAGGGTCACTCACTGGTCACTCCACGGTCACTCACTGGTCACTAATGGTCACTCACTGGTCGCTCAGCTCACTCACAGTCACTCAGCGGTCACTCAGCAGTCGCTCAGCTCACTCAGCTCACTCAGCGCTCACTCACTGGTCACTCACTGGTCACTCACGGTCACTCAGCAGTCACTCACAATCACTCAGCAGTCACTCAGCGGTCACTCAGCGGTCACTCACTGGTCACTCACTGGTCACTCGGGGTCACTCACCGATGATGGTGCTGTTGCCGTCGGCGCCCGTCAGCTCCAGCAGCTCATCGATGAGATCCTCCAGCTCGTTCTCTCCACCTGGGGGGGCACGAGGGGGTTGGGGGCGCCAAGGCGCCGGGGGGTCCCAGGCAGCCCGGGGGGTCCCCACCTGCATCTCCCTGGGTGCTGAGCCCCTCAGGCTGCCGGCCAGCACCACCAGCGTCCCCCTCGGCCTCGCCGTCCATGTCGCCGTCGGCCGCTTCGACCTCACGCCCGCCTCAGCGTCCTCCCTCGGGGGCTCGGGGTCCCCGGGGTCACCTGGGGTCACAGGGGGTCACGCAGGGGTGTGGGGAAAGGGGTCCCTGGGGGGAGTCATGGGAGAGTCATGGGGACACAGGGCTGTCCCCCTAGGGGACAGGGGGTAATGGGGGGTCACAGGGTATGTGGGGACAGGAGGGTCCCCTAGGGGTCATAGGGGGGTCACAGGGTGTGGGGGGAAAAGGGGTCCCTGGGGGAGTCACGGGGACACAGGGCTGTCCCCTGGGGACAAGGGGGGGTAACGGGGGATGTGGGGTGTGGGGGGACAGGGGGTCCCCTAGGGGGTCACAGGGGGTCACAGGGTGTGGGGGGACAGGGTGTCCCCCTGGAGACAAGGGGGGGTAACGGGGGGTCACAGGGTATGTGGGGGACAGGAGGGTCCCCTAGGGGTCACAGGGGGTCACAGGGTGTGGGGGGGGAAAGGGGGTCCCTGGGGGGAGTCACGGGAGGGTCATGGGGACAGGGGTGTCCCCCTGGGGACAAGGGGGTAGCAGGGGGGTCACAGGGTGTGGGGGGGACAGGGGGTCCCCTGGGGGGTCACAGAGAGGTCACGGGGTGTGGGGGGGGAAAGGGGGGGTCACAGAGGACAGGGGTGTGGCCATGGGGTGACACGGGGGGTCCAGGGGGCTGTGGGTGACACCGTGGGTGTGACCCTGGGGATGTGACCCCTATTGGGGTGACCCTGGAGTGTCGCTATGGGGTGACACTGGGGGTAGCGCTGGGGGTGTGGCTGTGGGGTGACTATGGGGTGACCCCGTGGCTGTGACCCCACGGGTCCAGCTGTCGGTGTCACCCCATGGCTCTGACCCCAGGTGTGACCCCATTTTCGGGGGTCCATACCTCTATCTGGGGGTGGTGCCCCGCTGCCATGGGGAGTGACCCTGTGGCTGTGACCCCACGGCTGTGACCCCATGGCTGTGACCCTGGTGTGACCCCCAGGTGACCCCGTTTTCGGGGGTCTGTACCTCCATCGGGGGGCGCAGCCCCCGCCTCGCAGGCGCCCCCATGGCCATGGGGTGACCCCATGGCTGTGACCCCCATGGCTGTGACCCTTGTGTGACTCCATGGCTGTGACCCCCAGGTGTGACCCCATTTTTGGGGGTCCGTGCCTTCATCAGGGGTGCTGCCCCCGCCTGGCGAGCGCCCCATGGCCATGGGGGTCACCCCATGGCTGTGACCCCATGGCTGTGACCCCATAGCTCTGACCCCATAGCTCTGACCCCATGGCTGTGACCCCATGGCTGTGACCCCATAGCTCTGACCCCATGGCTCTGACCCCATGGCTGTGACCCCATGGCTGTGACCCCATGGCTGTGACCCTGGTGTGACCCCCATGTATGACCCCATGGCTGTGACCCCATGTGTGACCCCATGGCTGTGACCCCCAGGTGTGAGTGACCCTGGTGTGACCCCCAGGTGTGACCCCATTCTCGGGGGTCCATACCTCTCAATGGGGCGTCGCCCCCCACCTTGCGGCGCCCCCATGGCCATGGGGGTGACCCCGTGGCTGTGACCCCATGGCTGTGACCCTGGTGTGACCCCAGTGTGACCCCCATAGCTCTGACCCCATGTGTGACCCCCATGGCTGTGACTCAGGTGTGACCCCATGGCTGTGACCCTGGTGTGACCCCAGGTGTGTGACCCCAGGTGTGTGACCCCATGGCTCTGACCCCATGGCTGTGACCCCATGGCTGTGACCCTGGTGTGACCCCATGGCTGTGACCCAGGTGTGACCCCATGGCTGTGACCCCATAGCTGTGACCCTGGGTGTGACCCCATGGCTGTGACCCCATGGCTGTGACCCCAGGTGTGACCCCATGGCTCCTGACCCCAGGTGTGATCCCATGGCTCCTGACCCTGGTGTGACCCCATAGCTCTGACCCCCATGACTGTGACCCTGGTGTGACCCCCAGGTGTGTGACCCCCATAGCTCTGACCCCATGGCTGTGACCCTGGGTGTGACCCCATGGCTGTGACCCCATGGCTGTGACCCCATGGCTGGGACCCTTGTGTGACCCCATAGCTCTGACCCCATGTGTGACCCCATGGCTGTGACCCCATGGCTGTGACCCTGGTGTGACCCCAGGTGTGTGACCCCATAGCTCTGACCCCATAGCTCTGACCCCATAGCTCTGACCCCATGTGTGACCCCATGGCTGTGACCCCCATGACTGTGACCCTGGTGTGACCCCAGGTGTGTGACCCCCATGGCTCTGACCCCATGGCTGTGACCCCAGGTGTGATCCCATGGCTGCTGACCCCCAGGTGTGTGACCCCAGGTGTGACCCCCATAGCTCTGACCCCATGGCTGTGACCCAGGTGTGACCCCAGTGTGACCCCGTTCTCGGGGAGTCCGAGTACCTCCCGTCGAGGCGCTGCCCCACTGTGGGCGCCGCCGTTGCCCTCGGCCTTGCTCTTGCTGGAGGAGCCCTTGGCCCCGAAGATGCCGCTGGGCTGGTTGACGATCTTGCCGACAGCGTCTCCAGCGGCTTCAGCGCCGCGTTCACCGTGTTGGCCATGTTGGGGCTGCGGGCACAGCGCTGGCACCCCGACCTCACAGGGACCCCCAGGGCGGGGCAGGGACCTAGACCCGACCAGGATCCCCAGAACCCACCAGGGACAGCCCAGAACCAACCAGGGACAGCCCAGAATCACCCAGGACAGCCCAGAACCAACCAGGGACAGCCCAAAACCAACCAGGGACAGCCCAAAATCACCCAGGGACAGCCCAAACTGACCAGGGACATCCCAGAACTGGGCAGGGACACCCCAAAAACTAACCAGGGACCCCCAAAACCACCAAGGGACACCCCAAACCTGGCAGGGACACCCCAAAGCGCACCATGGATCTCCTCAAGATCCCCCTCAAACCTCCTCAAGACACCCCAAAATCCCTCAAGAGCCCTTAAAACCCCTCCAGATTCCCCAAACCCCCTGAGGACCCCCCAAACACCCTGAGGATCCCCTCAAATCCCCTGGGGACCCTCCCCAAACCCCCTGAGAACCCCCCAAAACCCCCTGAGAACCCCCCAAACACCCTGAGGATCCCCTCAAACCCCCTGAGGGACCCCCCAAACCCCCTGAGGATCCCGTCAAACTCCTGGGGACCCTCCCCCAAACCCCCTGAGGGACCCCCTCAAACACCCTGAGGACCCCCCAAACACCCTGAGGACCCCCCAAACCCCCCTGAGAACCCCCGAGAAACACCCTGAGGACCCCTCAAACCCCCTGGGGACCCTCCCCCAAACACCCTGAGAACCCCCTCAAACCCCCGAGGACCTCCCCAAACCCTCTAAGACCACTTAAAACCCCCCAAACCCCCTGAGGGACCCCCGAAACACCCTGAGGACCCCCCAAACCGCCTGAGGATCCCCTCAAACCCCCTGGGGACCCTCCCCAAACACCCTGAGGACCCCCTCATACACCCGAGGACCCCCAAAACCCTCTGAGGACCTCCCCAAACCCTCTAAGACCACTTAAACCCCCCAAACACCCTGAGGGACCCCCCAAACCCCCTGAGGACCCCCCTCAAACCCCCGAGGACCCCCCAAACCCGTGAGAACCCCCAAACCCCCTGAGAACCCCCCTCAAACCCCCGAGGACCTCCCCCAAACCCTCTAAGACCACTTAAACCCCCCAAACCCCCCGAGGACCCCGAAACGCCCCGAGCCCCAGGCACCTGGACAGGTCGAGGCTGTGGGAGCCTGTGGCCACGGAGTCGTTGACCAGCCCCTTCTTGAGGAACAGGCGGATGATGTTGTTCATGCCGTTGTGCGGCTTGGCAGCTGCTGTAGAAGCTTCGAGGTGGACGGGCGACTCCATGATGGTGCTGATGATGCACATGACGGCCTGGAGCCTCGCGGGGGACAGGGCACTCGGGCAGGGGCACTTCGGGCAGGGGAGCACTTTCGGGGCAGGGGGCACTCTAGGGGGACAAGAGGTCACTCAGGGGACAGGGGAACAGTCCCACTCAGGCAGGGGTCACTTGGGCAGGGGAGCACTCGGGCAGGGGTCAGTCGGGACAGGGGCACTCGGGCAGCGGGCACTCGGGCAGGGGGCACTCGGGCAGGGGGCACTCACTCGGGCAGGGAGTCACTCGGGATGGGTCACTTTCGGGCAGGGGGCACTCGGGATGGGTCACTTTCGGGCAGGGGGCACTTCGGGACAGGGGCACTCGGGCAGGGAGCACTCGGGCAGGGGGCACTTTCGGGCAGGGGTCAGTCGGGGGGCAGGGGGCACTCGGGCAGGGGTCACTCACTCGGGCAGGGGGCACTCGGGCAGGGGCACTTGGGATGGGGGCACTCGGGCAGGGGACACTCACTCGGGCAGGGGGCACTTGGGCAGGGGTCACTCACTCGGGCAGGGGTCACTCACTTTCGGGCAGGGGGCACTTTCGGGACAGGGGAGCACTCGGGCAGGGGTCACTCACTTGGGCAGGGGGCACTTTTCGGGACAGGGGGGCACTCGGGCAGGGGTCACTCGGGGGGGGCAGGGGAGGGGTCACTTTCGGGGGGAGCAGTGGTCACTCAAGGGGAAACTGCAGTGGCCACTCAGGGGATAGCCCCCACTGTCCCCACTATCCTCCCGTTATCCCCCCACTGTCACTGTCCCCACATTGTCCTCACTGTCCCCATTGCCCCCCCATTGTCCACACTGTCCCCACATTGTCCTCACTGTCCCCATTGCCCCCCATTGTCACACTGTCCCCACATTGTCCTCACTGTCCCCATTGCCCCCCCCATTGTCACACTGTCCCTACATTGTCCTCACTGTCCCCCACTCTCCCCACTGTCCCACATTGTCCTCACTGTCCCCCACTCTTGCCACTGTCCCCCCATTTCCCCCACTCTCCCCACGTTGTCCCTACTCTGCCTACACTGTCCCCACCGTCCCCGCTGTCCCCACACTGTCCCCCGTTATCCCCACTGTCCCCACATTGTCCCTCACTGTCCCCATTGCCCCCCCCATTGTCACACTGTCCCCACATTGTCCCTCACTGTTCCCCACTCTCCCACTGTCCCCCATTTCCCCCACTCTCCCCACACCATCCCACACTGTCCCCACACGTCCCGCTGTCCCACACTGTCCCCACACTGTCCCCACTGTCCCTGCTGTCCCCACACCGTCCCGCTGTCCCCACACTGTCCCCACACTGTCCTCGCTGTCCCGCACTGTCCCCACTGTCCCTGCTGTCCCCCGCGCGTCCCCGCCCGTCCCACCTGGCGTGTTTCTCGGTGCTCTCGGCCGCAGCCAGCCCCGGCGGCGGCCGGCCTTGACCTCGTTGACCAGCGCCACCTGCGGCGTCGGTGCCGCTGCCGGCCCGGCGGCCAGAGCTGGCCAGGAACAGCAGCGCCAGCGCCCGGCGTGTCCTTGTCCTCGGCGTTCTGCTGGGAGTGCGGCAGCAGGTGGTCCAGGACAAAGGCCAGCCAGCTGCAGTCCTCGCGGGGACACCCGGGAGTCCCGGCGGACAGCGGGGACAGGGGACAGAGACCTGGCAGACAGGGGGACACACAACCGGACAGGGGGACACCGGGGGTCCTGGCCGGACCGCGGGACAGGGGGACCTGGCTGAGACAGGGGGGACACACAGCCCGGACAGGGGACAGGGGAACACACAACCGGACAGGGGGATACAGGGAACACACAACGGACAGGGGGACACACAGCGGACAGACATGGGACAGGGGGACACACAGCCGGACAGGGGGACACGAGGGTCACAGCCAGACTTACGGGACAGGGGGACCGCGGGAGTCACAACCGAACACGGGACAGGGGGGACACACAGCCGGACAGGGGACACGGGGGTCACAGCTGGACAGGGGACAGGGGGACACACAACCCGGGACAGGGGGACACCACGGCGGACAGGGGACAGGGGACACACAGCGGACAGGGGGACACACAGCCCGGACGAGACATGGGACAGGGGGGACACACAGCGGACAGGGGGGACGCGGGGTCACAGCCCGGACACGGGGACAGGGGACCGCGAGGGGTCACAGCCAGACACGGGACAGGGGGACACGCAGCCGGACAGGGGGGACATGGAGGTCACAGCCGGACAGGGGGACAGGGGGACACACAGCCGGGACAGAGGGGACCACGGGGGTCACAGCGGACAGACAGGGACAGGGGAGACACCCGGGGGTCACAGCTGGACGGGGACAAAAGAGGGGAACACCCGGGGGGTCACAGCCCGGACAGGGGACAGGGGGACCGCAGGGGGCCACACAGAGGGACACCGCAGGACAGGGGGACACGGCGGTCCACAGAGCAGGGGGACAGAAGGACACACAACCAGACATGGGACATAGGGGGACAGCGAGGGTCACACCTGGACAGGGACAGGGCGACCGCAGGGGGTTACACAGTCAGAACACATGGACAGGGGGAACACAGCGGTCCCTAGAGCAGGGGCCCGAGGGACACAGCCAGACATGGGACATGGGGGACACGGGGTCACACACCCGGATGGGGGAACCACGAAGTCCACACGGATCTCGGACACCCGCGCACTGCCGGGACTGCACCTGCGCCCTGTCCTGTCCCCAACTGGCGGCTGTGTCCCCACCCTGTCCATGCTGATCTCGGGACTGCCCCTCCTGCACACCTGGCTGTCCCCAGGCCTGCTGGCCCTGTCCCCGCGGTGTCACCTCCTTGATGAGCTCGGACTGTCTCACCCTGTCCCTGTAGCCCACTGGCCTGTCCCCGCCGCTGTCACCCTCCTTGCTGAACTCCGGACTGCCCCCTCCTGCACACCCTGTCCCTGTCCCAGCTGTCCGGTGGCGTGTCCCTGCAGTGTCACCTCCTTGCTGATCTCAGACTGCCCCTCCCTGCACACCCTGCCCTGTCCCCCAGCCACATTGGCCGTGTCCCCCTCAGTGTCACCTCCTTGCTGATCTCGGAGCTGCCCCTCCTACACACCCTGTCCCTGTCCCCAGCCCCACTGGCCCTGTCCCCACGGTGTCACCTCCTTGCGAACTCGGACTAGCCATCCTGGCACACCCTGCCCCTGTCCCCAGCCCTGCAGCGTGTCCCCACCCTGTCACCTCCTTGCTGATCTCAGACTGCCCCTCCCTGCACACCCTGTCCCTGTCCCCAGCCACATTGGCCCGTGTCCCTGCAGTGTCACCTCCTTGCTGATCTCAGACTGTCCCTCCCTGCACACCCTGCCCCTGTCCCAGTGGCCCTGCTGTCGTGTCCCAGCAGTGTCACCTCCTTGATGAGCTCGGGACTGTCCCTCCCTGCACACCCTGTCCTCGGCTGTCCCGGTGGCCCTGCTGGCCCTGTCCAGCGATTGTCACCTCCTTGATGAGCTCGGACTGCCCCTCCCTGCACCCCTGTCCCTGTCCCCACGCTGTCACCTCCTTGCTGATCTCAGACTGCCCCTCCCTGCACACCCTGTCCCTGTCCCCCACGCTGTCACCTCCTTGCTGAGCTCGGACTGCCCCTCCCTGCACACCCTGTCCCTGTCCCAGCTGTCCCGGTGGCGTGTCCCACAGTGTCACCTCCTTGCTGATCTCAGACTGCCCCCTCCTGCACACCCTGCCCTGTCCCCAGCCACATTGGCCCGTGTCCCACAGTGTCACCTCCTTGCTGATCTCAGACTGCCCCTCCCTGCACACCCTGCCCTGTCCCCAGCCACATTGGCCCGTGTCCCCTAGTGTCACCTCCTTGCTGAGCTCAGACTGCCCCTCCCTGCACCCTGTCCCCAGCTGTCGGTGGCCCTGCTGACCGTGTCCCCAGCGGTGTCACCTCCTTGCTGATCTCAGACTGCCCCCTCCCTGCACGCCCTGTCCCTGTCCCCCAGCCCCCAATGGCCTCAGGTGGCCCTGTTGGCCGTGTCCCTGCAGTGTCACCTCCTTGATGAGCTTGGACTGCCCCTCCCTGTGCGCTGTCCCCAGCGGTGGCCCTGGTTGGCCCCGGTGGCGTGTCCCACTGATGTCACCTCCTTGCCTGATCTCGGACTGCCCCTCCCTGCACACCCTGTCCCTGTCCGACAGCTGTCCCAGTGGCGTGTCCCTGCAGTGTCACCTCCTTGCTGATCTCAGACTGCCCCTCCTGCACACCTGCCCCTGTCCCCAGCCCTGCTGTCCCGTGTCCCCGCAGTGTCACCTCCCTTGCTGATCTCAGACTGCCCCTCCCTGCACACCCTACCCTGTCCCCAACCACATTGGCCGTGTCCCCTCAGTGTCACCTCCTTACTGATCTCAGACTGCCCTCCTACACACCCTACCCCTGTCCCCAGCCACGTGGCCGTGTCCCCGCAGTGTCACCTCCTTGCTGATCTCAGACTGCCCCTCCTGCACACCCTGCCCCTGTCCCGGTGGCCCTGCTGTCGTGTCCCATGGTGTCACCTCCTTGATGAGCTCGGGACTGGCCCACTGCTTAGCTGTAGTTGGCGATGGCCTGGCCGATGCTGCGTGGGAGGCGCACCAGCTTCGGCCAGCAGCACGCTGGGATGGTGGAGGTCGGCATCAGCGGCTTGGAGCCCGCTTCGCCGGCCCGCTCCTGCGCCCAGCTTCGCCCTCCTTGTCCTTACGGCCATCGCGGCCCTCCCTCCGGGGCTGGAGGCTGCTGGGACTCAAGCCCCGAGCTCGAGGCAGCAGAAGCGACGGGCCCAAGGGACAGGGGTGAGGGGACAGGGGACAGGGACAAGGGGACTGGGACAGAGGACGCAGACCAAGGACGAGGGGTGAGAGACAGGGACAGGGACAGAGGGACAGGGACAGGGACTATCAGGGGACGGAGCCAGGGACAGGGAGTCAGAGGACGGGGACAAGGACAAGGGACAAGGGGGACAGGATGCGGGGACAGGAGTCAGGGACGTAGGAGACAGGACAAGGGACATAGGGACTGGGCCAGGGACAGGAGTCGGGGACAGGGACAGAGGGAGACAGGGACAGGGACAGAAGGGACAGGGACAGGGTCGGGGGACATGGGAACAGGGACAGGGGACAGGATCAGGGACATGAGTCAGGGATGGGGGTCAGGGACAGAGGTCGAGGGACAGGAGTCAGGGACATAGGGGACAGGGTCAGGGACATGGGGGCAGGATCGAGAGACATGAGGGACAGGGTCAGGGACATGGGGACAGGGACAGGGATGGGGTCAGGGACAGGGGGACGAGGTCCAGGAGTCAGGGACATGGGGACAGGGACATAGGGGACAGGGACAGGATCGGGGACAGGGACATGGGGACAGAGGGACATGGGGACAGGATCAGGGACATGGGGACAGGGTCAGAGACAGAGGGAGCATAGGGTCAGGGACAAGGGGACAGGAGTCCAGGGACATGGTGTCAGGGACAAGGGGGACAGGATCAGGGACATGGGGACAGGGTCCGGGGACAGGGGGATAGGGTCAGGGACATGAGTGTCAGGGACAAGGGGACAGGATCAGGGACATGGGGACAGGGTCAGGGACAAGGGACAGGGATTGAGGACACAGGGACAGGAGTCAGGGACAGAGGGGCAGGGGGTCCAGGGACACAGGGACACAGGGACGAGGAGTCCAGGGACAGGGGATGTGGGAGATAGCATCAGGGGACATGGGGATGGGGTCAGGGACAGGGAGTCAGGGACACGGGGAACAGTGTTAGGGGACAGAGGAACAGGGTCAGGGACATGTGGACAGGGGTCAGGGGATGAGGAGATAGTGTTAGGGGACAGGGGGACAGGGCCAGGGGACATTGGAACAGGAGTCCAGGGACACAGGGGCCGAGGAGTCCAGGGACACGAGGGACAGCATTAGGGGATGTGGGGACGGGGTCGGGAGGTTGGGGGAACAGCGTTAGGGACACAGGGACAGGGACAGGGGGACACAGTCAGGGGACACGGGGACAGTGCCACCTTCTCCCTGAGGCGTTCCGAGGCGACGTCTCGGCCGCGGCTCCGTCAGCAGCGAAAAACCTGGGCCTGGGGGGAGGGGGGGGGTCAGAGCCTGAGGGGGCGCCCAAAGCACCCCATAACCCCAAACCACCTCACAACCCCCATATCCACCGTCACCTCGTAGCCTCCCCAAGCACCCCCAGCCTCCCCAAGCCACCCACGCCCCCAAACCCCTCCAGCCCTAAGTCCCCCAGCCCCAAGCACTGCCATAACCCCCAAATCCACCATCAGCCCCCAAGCCACCCTCGGCCTCAGTCCGTCAAAGCCATCCCTTGGCCCCAGGCCTGGCCCCCAAGTCCCCAGCCTCCCCAAACCGCATAAACCCCCAAAGCCACCCCTCGGCCTCCACAGACCCCTCCAGCCCCCAAGCCCCATACCCCCAAAGGCCACCCCAGCCTCCTCAAGCCACCCCAGGCCTCAGCCCAAAGCCACCCCTCCTCCAAGCCACTCGGCCTCCTTGAGCACCCATCCCCAGAGCCCTTCCAGCCCCCAAAGGCCACCCCCTGCCCTCCAAGAACCCCAGCCCCCAAAGCCCACCCCATGACCCCCAAGTCACACCATGGCCCCAAACACCCTCGGCCTCCAAAGACCACCCCCTAATCCCTCAAACCGTCTCATAGCCCCTCCGATCCCCAGGCCCCAGGCCACCCTCAGCCCTAAGTCCCCCAGCCGACGTCTCAGCCTCCCCAGGCCACCTCGCCTCCCAGACCACCCCAGCCTCCTCAAACCGCCTCCAGGGCCCTTCGTCCCCAGCCTCCACAGGCCATGCCGCAAACCCTCCCATAGCCCCCAAGCCACCCTCCCAGCCCCCAAGTGCCCCTCAGGGCCCTGATCCCCCAAACCACGCACATGACCACCCTTCAGCCTCTACAGACCACCCTCCCAGCCCCTAGTCCCCAGCCCCCAAACCGCCCATAACCCCCAAACCACCCCTCGGCCTCCACAAACCACCCCATGATCCCCAAACCACTGCCTCACTCAGACCACTCTCAGCCCCTAAGTCCCTCCCAGCCCCAAAGCCACCTCTGGCAGACCACCTCCCAGCCCCCAAACCACCTCAGCTGCTATACCCCCATAGCTAAACCACCTCATGAGCCCTGGAACAACCCCCATAGCCCCCAAGCCACCCCAGCCTCCTCCAGAGCCACCCTACAGCTAAACCACCTCAGCCTCCACAAACCACCCTGATCCCTCAGACCATCCATAACCCCCAAACCACCCATAGCACACCCCTCAGCCTCCACAAAACCACCCCATAATCCCTCAAGCCATCCTGGCAGACCACCCCTGGTTCCCCGTCCCCAGCCCCAAAAGCCACCTCACAGCAAACCACACCATAAGCCCCCAAACCACCCCAGCCTCCACAGAGCCACCTGATCCTCAAACCGTCCCATAGCCCCCAAACCACCCCTAGCTAAATCCCCCAGCCTCCCCCAAAGCCACCCCCATATCCCCCAAATCACGCATAGCCCCCCAAGACCACCCCTCAGCCTCCAAAAGCCACCCATGATCCACTCAGAACCATCTCACTAACCCCCTCAAATCCCCCAGGCCCCAAACCACCCTCCCAGTCCCCGAAATCCCCCAGCCCCAAAGCCACCTCATAGCCCCCAAATCCCCCAGGCCCCAAACCACCCTCAGCCCCTAAGTCCCCCCAGGCCCCAAACCACCCCATAACACAAACCCCCAGCCCCAGGGCAGTGTTGATGGCTGAAGCACAGTGGGGCCTCAGCGTCGCCGGGGGCAGGGTCAGACTCTTGGTACTGCTGGTACATGGCGTCCCCAATGTCCGACAGCAGCTGGCTCACCTGGCTAGGCTCAGCTCTTGGGGGTCCCCCTTGCAGCCTGGGGGGAGCGGCCCAGATCAGGGGGGCAGGGGAGACCCTGGGGGGCTGAGGGGCAGAGAGCCCCAGAGGGGCTGGAGGGCAGGGGCAGCAGCCCAGGGGGGCTGGAGGGCAGGGGAGCCCCGAGGGGGCTGGAGGGAGCAGAAGGACCCTGATTGCTCTTATAGGGGCACCCAATTCCCCTCCTGTATGAGCACCCAATTCTTTCTATATGGGCACCCTTTAATTCTCTCTATATGGGCACCCCAGTTCCTCCTCTGTATGGGCACCCCAATTCCTCTATATGGGCACCCCAATTCCTCTCCTATACGGGCACCCCAATTCTCTCTATATGGGCACCCCAGTTCCTCCTCTGTATGGGCACCCCAATTCCTCTATATGGGCACCCCAATTCCTCTCTTATACGGGCACCCCAATTCTTCCCATATAGGCACCCCACTTTTCCTGTATGGGCACCCCAATTCTTCCTCTATGGGCACCCCAATTCCTCTATATGGACACCCCAGTTCCTCCTCTGTATGGGCACCCCAATTCTTTCTCTATGAGCACCTCAATTCCTCTCCTATATGGGCACCCCAATTCCTTCTATATAGACATCCCAATTCTTCCTTTATGGGCACCCCAATTCCTCTCCTGTATGGGCACTCAATTCTTCCTGTATGGCCATCTCAATTACTCCCCTGTATGGGCACCCCAATTCTTTCTATATGGGCACCCCAATTCTTTCTCTATGGGCACCTCAATTCCTCTCCTATATGAGCACCCCAATTCCTTCTATATAGACATCCCAATTCTTCCTTGCTCGGCACCCCAGTTCCTCTCCTGTATGGGCACTCAATTCTTCCTACAGGGGCACCCCAATTCCTCTATATGGGCACCCCAATTCTTCCTTTATGGGCACCCCAATTCTTCCTATATGGACATGCCAATTTCTCATATATGGACACCCCAATTTTTCCTATATGGGCACCCCAATTCCTCCTACAGGGGCACCTCAATTCTCTCTATATAGAGACCCCAATCCCTCTTTATGGACATGCCAATTCCTCATATATGGACACGTCAATTTTCCTATATTCACCCCAATTCCTTCTATATGGGCACCCCAATTCCTCTCCTATACAGACACCCCAATTCTTCCTATAGGAGCACCCCAATTTTCCTATATTCACCCAAATTTCCCCCATATGGACACCCTCAATCCTTCCCTTGTATGGACACCCAATTCTTCCTGTGTGGGCACCCCAATTCTTCCTGTTATGGACACCCCAATTCCGTCTCCATGTGCTCCTCACTCTTTCCCCTGCACCCCAAACCTCCCTGGGGTTTTCTCCCCCCATCTGGGGGTCCCCCAAATCTTTGTCACAGCCACTTTCCAGAGTCTGGAGGGCACCCACACATTGCACAGGACACCCCAATTCCCATTCCATGTGCCCTACTCCTCCTCCTGCCAAAACCTCCTGGGCTCCCAGCTAGCACCCTCCTGAGGCGTGGTGAGCCTCAGGGTGACTGGGACGCAACTCCTGCTCCATGTGCCCCCACACTCCTTCCCTTGCCCCAACCTCCCTGGAGACTCCCCCAAGCCCCAGCCCCCACACCCTCCGGAGCTGATGGGCACTCAGGGCATTGCACGGGACACCCCAACTCCTGCTCCATGTGCCCCCACTCCTCCTCCTGCCCCCAAACCTCCCTGGGGGGCTCCCCTAACCCCAGCCCCGTACCCTCCTCGGGATGCGTGATGAACACTCAGGGCATAGCCCCGCAGGACACCCCAATTCCCATTCCATGTGCCCCCCTCCTCCTCCTGCCCCCCAAACCTCCCTGGGGGCTCCCCAACCCAGCCCCCGTACCCTCCTCCGGGGGGCATGAGTGAGGCACTCAGGGTGTTGCACAGGACACCCCAATTCCCATTCCATGTGCCCCCCACTCCTCCCTTGCCCCAACCCTCCCTGGGGGGCCTCCCCAACCCCACACCCTCCTCAGGCGTGATGGGCACTCAGGGGCATAGCACTAGGACACCCCAACTCCTGCTCCATGTGCCCCCACTCCTTCCCTTGCCCCCAAACCTCCCTGGGGGGACTCCCCAAGCCCCAGCCCCCGTACCCTCCTGAGGCGTGGTGAGCACCCTCCAGAGCGTTGAGCATGTCGTAGATGGCGTGGGATGGGGCTCGGGGATGAGTGACAGCGCCCGCCCATGGCAGTGGTTTCACCAGCTGCAGCGTTGGGACCCTTGATCGTGCAGGTTCTCAAACTCGTCATCGAGGCTGCAAAACCAGGGGTCAGGGGGTTTGGGGGGTCCCTCAGGGGGAGTCAGGGGTTTGGGGAGGGGTCCTCCAGGGAGAGGGTTGGAGGGAGAGGTAGATTGGACCCTTGATGCACAGGTTCTCAAACTTCGTCATCTGAGGCTGCAAAATCAGGGGGTCAGGGGGTTTGAGGGGAGCTCCTCAGAGGGAGTCAGGGGTTTGGGGGACTCAGAGCTTTAGAGGGGGTCCTCAGAGGGGTCAGGGGATTTGGGGGGTGGGGTCAGATATTTGGACCCTTGATGTGCAGGTTCTCAAGCTTCGTCATCTGAGGCTGCAAAATGCGAGGGTCAGGGGTTTGGGGGATCCTCAGAGGTCAGGGGTTTGGAGTCCTCAGAAAGAGTCAGAGATTTAGGGGATCATGGATTTGGACCCTTGATCATGAGTTCTCAAACTCGTCATCGAGGCTGCAAAACCGGGGGTCAGGGGTTTGAGGGGGTCCTCAGAGGTCAGGGGTTTGGAGGCTCAGAGATTTGGGGGCTCAGGGGTCAAAGCTTTGAGGCTCAGGGGTGAGGGGGCTCCTCAGGGGAGTCAGGGATTTGGGGAGGTGGGATCAGGGATTTGGACCCTCGATACACAGGTTCTCAAACTGCGTCATCAGACACTGGGAGTGGGGGTTCAGAGTTTAGGGGGAGCTCAGAGTAAAGGGATTTGGGGGGTGGAGTCAGATATTTGGACCCATGATGCATGAGTTCTCAAACTCGTCATCGAGGCTGCAAATTCGAGGGGTCAGGGATTTGGGGGATCCTCAGAGGGGTCAGAGATTTGAGGGAGTCAGAGGTTTTTGAGGTCAGATATTTGGACCCTTGATCGCAGGTTCTCAAATTTGTCATCCGAGGCTGCAAAATCGGGGGTCAGGGCTTTAGAGGGGCTCAAGGGGTTTAGGGGAGCTCCTCAGAGGAGTCCAGGGATTTGGGGGAGGTCCTCAGAAGGACTCAGGGATTTGAGAGTCAAGAGGGTTTTTTAGGGGTCAGGTATTTCGGACCCTTGATGCTTGGGTTCTCAAATTTGTCATCTGAGGCTGCAAAATGGGGGGTCACAGGGATTTTAATGGGGGGTCACTGGGGAGTCAGAGGAGCTTTGCTCAGGGGGATAGGGGGTCCTCAGGGGATCAGATGAGGGGGTCCCTCAGGGGGATCCAGGGATTTGGGGGGTGGGTCGAGCATATTTGGACCCTTGATGTGCGGGGTTCTCAAAGCTGCGTCATCTGAGGCTGCCTGCAAAATTCAGGGGGTCAGGGGGTTTGGGAGTGCTCAGAGCTTTAGACTCCAGGGACTGTGGGGAGGCTCAAAGGGACTTTGAGGGGCTCCTCAAAGAGGTGGGGTTGGGGGGAGATTAATAGGAGGTATGTAGTGGATGAGGATGAGGATGAGATAGGATCTTGGTTTTTTGGGGTGGAGGCAGCTCTGGGACCCCCAGTCTGAGGCACCCTGGAATTCTGTTCTGGGGAAGAGCCTCATTTTTGGGGATAGAGGCACCCTGAATTCCTTCCAGGGAACCCTCCCAGGACCCCATTATGGGTGCCAGGGACCCCCAGGATCCCCATGCCCTGTGCCCCCTCCAGGACCACCCCATGTCCCCATCCCCTCTCTGGGAGCACCCCTCATGTCCTCTGCCCCCCTCTAGGAGCCCCCAGGATCTCCCCTGGTGCCCCTATGCCCACCCCAGTCCTCCCATGTCCCTGTTCCCCTCCCCAGTCCCCCCATGTCCTGAGCCCCCTCCAGGGATCCCCCTGGTGCCCTGCTCCCTCTCCAGGAGCCCCCTGTCCCCCATCTCTGTCCCCTCCATGTCCTGTGCCCCCTCCCAGGATCCCACCATGTGCCCATGCCCCCTCTCCAGTCCCCTCTACACCCTGTGCCCCATCCCAGTCCCCTCCATGTCCTGTCTGCCCCCAAGAACCCTCCCTGTTCCCCATCCCACCCCATCCAGTCCCTCCATGCCCTGTGCCCCTCCAGGACTCTCCCTGTCCCCATCCCACCCCATCCCGGTCCCCTCCATGTCCCTGTCCCTTTCCAGGGACCCTCCCTGTCCCCATCCCACCCCATTTCCAGTCCCCTCCTATGCCCTGTGCCCCATCCCGGTCCCCTCCATGTCCCTGTCTCCCCTCAGAACCCTCCCTGCCCCATCCCACCCCATCTCCAGTCCCTCTATGCCCCTGTGCCCCTTCCAGGACCCTCCTGTCCCCATCCCACCCCATCCCAGTCCCCTCCATGTCCCTGTCCCCCTCCAGGACCCTCCCTGTCCCCCATCCCACCCCATCCCCAGTCCCCTCCATGTCCCTGTGCCCATCCCGGTCCCCTCCATGTCCCTGTCCCCTTTCCAGGGACCCTCCTGTCCCCATCCCACCCCATTTCCAGAGTCCCCTCTATGCCCTGTGCAGCCCACAGAACCCTCCCTGTCCCATCCCACCCCATCCCAGTCCCCTCTATGCACCTCTGTCCCCATCCCAGTCCCCTCCCATGTCCATGTCCCCCTCCAGGACCCTCCCTGTCCCCATCCCTGTCCCCATGTCCCTGTCCCCCCCTCAGGACCCTCCCTGTTCCCCATCCCACCCCATCCCCAGTCCCCTCCATGTCCCTGTGCCCCCATCCCAGTCCCCTCCATGCCCTGTCCCCTCCAGGACCCTCCTGTCCCACCCCTGTCCCTCCATGCCCTGTGCCCCCTCAGGACCCTCCCTGTCCCCATCCCACCCCATCCCGGTCCCCTCCCATGCCCTGTGCCCCCTCAGGACCCTCCTGTCCCCATCCCACCCCATCTCCAGTCCCCTCCATGTCCCTGTCCCCCTCCAGGACCCTCCTGTCCCCCATCCCACCCCATCTCCAGTCCCCTCTACACCCCTGTGCCCCATCCCAGTCCCCTCCATGTCCATGTTCCCCCTCCAGGACCCCTCCTGTCCCCATCCCGGTCCCCTCCATGTCCCTGTCCCCCCTCCAGGACCCTCCTGTCCCCATCCCACCCCCTCCCCAGCCCCCCCCGGTCCCCCCCTGCCCTCACCGGTGCCGGAGCCGCGCGGGGCGGGCAGGGCGATGCGGATGCAGCCCGTGGCCACCTCGGTGAAGACGTGGGGGCTGCGGCAGGCGGCGGGGCCCAGCACCCGCAGGATGTAGTTCACCTCCCGCGAGCCCAGGCTGCCCGACACCACGCCCGAGGTGGTGCTGCCCGCGCCGCTGGTGGCTGCTGAGCGCACCACCTGGGGACAGGGACAGGGACAGAGTGAGCATGGGGACAGCAGGGACAGCATGGGGACAGCGTGGGTATGGGGACAGCACAGGACTGCCTTGAGAGTGGTGCTGCCCAGCGCCGCTGAGTGGCTGCTGGCAGCACCACCTGGGGACCTTGTATAGGGGACAGAGTGAGCATGGGGACAGCTTGGGAACAACATGGGGATTAAGAGTGGGTATGGGGACAAGGACAACATGGAGACAGTGTGGAGTATGGGGACAGGGACAGCATCGGGGACAGGCGTGGAGTGTATAGAGGGCAGCAGGGACACCATGGGGACAGCAGTGACAGCATGGGGACAGACTGGAGTATAAGGGGACCAGCAGAGACAGCATGGGGACAGCAGGGTTTCCTGCAGCCGAGGTGGTGCTGCCCGTGCAGCTGGTGGCTGCTGAAGCACCACCTGGGGATGGGGACAGTGTGGAGTATGGGGACAGGGACTTAGCATGGGAACAGCGTGGGTATGGGGACAACAGGAGACACCACAGGGACAGCAGGGACAGCATGGGGACAGCAGGGACACCTGCGCCCGAGGTGGTGCTGCCCAGCGCCGCTGGTGGCTGCTGAGGCGCTTCCACCTGGGGACAGCATGGGGACAGAGTGGAGTATGGGGACAACAGGGAACAGCATGAGGGACAGCGTGGGTATGGGGACAGCAGAGAGACACTCATGGGGACAGCAGGGACACCCTGCGCCCGAGGTGGTGCTGCCCAGCGCCGCTGGTGGCTGCTGGCGCTTTACCTGGGGACAGGGACAGGGACAGAGTGAGCATGGGGACAGCAGGGTTTCCGCCCGAGGTGGTGCTGCCAGCGCCCGCTGGTGGCTGCTGGCGCTACCACCTGGGGACAGCATAGGGACAAGAGTGAGCATGGGGACAGCAGGGGACACCCTACGGGGACAGAGTGAGCATGGGGACAGCAGGGGACAGCATGGGGACGAAGCGTGGAGTAATAGGGGACAGCAGGGACAGCAGGGGACAGCAGGGACAGCATGGGGACAGCGTGGGTAGGGGGGACAGCAGGGACAGCCGCCCGAGGTGGTGCTGCCCGCGCCTAGCTGGTGGCTGCTGGCGCACCACCTGGGGACAGCATGAGGGACAGCGTGGAGTATGGGGACAGCAGGGGACAGCATGGGGACAGAGTGGGTAATAGGGGACAGCAGGGACAACATGGAGGGACAGAGTGGGTATGGGGACAGGGACAGCATGGGGACAGAGTGGGTATGGGGACAGCAGAGACACTGTGGGTATGGGGACAGGGACAGTATGAGGGACAGAGTGGGGACAAAGTGGGTATGGGACAGGCGTGGGTATGGGGACAGAGTGGGTATGGGGACAAGTACAGGGACAAAGTGGGGATAGAATGGGGATGGGAATGGCATGGGAGCAGTGTGTATGGGGACAGTGTGGGCATGGGGGGAGGGCATGGGGGGACAAAGAGCGGCATAGGGACATCATAGGTATGGGGACAGCATGGAGTGGGACGGCGTGGGTGTGGGGACACTGTGGGTATAGGGGACAGTGTGGAGTATGGGGACACTGTGGAGCGCAGGGGATGGCATGGGGACAGCACGGGGACAGTGGGTATGGGGACACTGGGGTGTATGGGGACACTGGGGGCACGCGGTGACACTGTGGGTATGGTGACACTGTGGGCACAGTGACACAGCGAGTATGGGGACACTGTGGGCGTGGGACATTGTGAGCGCGGGGACACAGTGGGTATGGTGACACAGCGGGTATGGTGACACAGCGGGGTATGGTGACACTGTGGGTATGGGGACACTGTGGGCCGCGGTGACACCGAGGTATGGTGACACAGCGGGTTATGGTGACACAGTGGGTACAGTGACACAGCGGGTATGAAAGTGACACTGTGGGTTATGGTGACACAGTGGGTACAGTGACACAGCGGGTACAGTGACGCAGCGGGTTATGGTGACACAGTGGGTACAGTGACACAGAATGCGCGAGTGACACAGCGGGTTATGGTGACACAGTGGGTATGGTGACACAGCGGGCGCGGTGACACAGCGGGTTATGGTGACATGGCAGGGTATGGGGACACTGTAGACGCGGTGACACAGCGGGTACAGTGACACAGTGGAATGCCGGTGACACTAGCGAGACGCGGTGACACAGCAGGTACAGTGACACAGTGGGCATGGTGACACAGCGGAATGCGGTGACACAGCGGGGAATGGTGACACAGAGGGTGTGAGTGACACAGTGGGATGCGGTGACACAGGGCACGCGGTGACACAGCGGGCACAGTGACACAGCGGGCACGTGATGACACAGTGTGCTGATGGCCTGCAGTGGGCCCGGTGACACAGCGGGTATGGGATATTGTAGACGCGGTGACACAGCGGGCCCCGGTGACACAGCGGGCACAGTGACACAGCGGGGTATGGTGACACAAGCAGACGCGGTGACACAGCGAGACGCGGTGACACAGCGAGACACAGTGACACAGCGGGTATGGTGACACAGTGGGCGCGGTGACACAGCGAGCCGCGGTGACACAGCGGGTTATGGTGACACAGCGGGTATGTGGTGACACAGTGGGTTATGGTGACACAGTGAGACGCGGTGACACAGCCCGAGGTACAGTGACACAGCGGGTTATGTGGTGACACAGCGGGTATGGTGACACTGTGGAGCCGCGGTGACACAGCGGGCACAGTGACTCTGAGCGGGTATGGTGACACAGCGGGTATGTGTGACACAGTGGGTTATGGTGACACAGTGGAGCGCGGTGACACAAGCGGGTACAGTGACACAGCGGGTTATGGTGACACAGCGGGTATGAGTGACACTGTGGAGCGCAGTGACACAATGAGGCACAGTGAGCACAGCGGTGTATGGTGACACAGCGAACGCGGTGACACAGCGGGCACAGTGACACAGCGAACCGCAGTGACACAGCGAACGCGGTGACACAGCGAGCACAGTGACACAGCGGCCCTTCGCAGCGCACCTCTCCATGGTGTGAAGCGCGGCGATGCAGAGGGTCCTCGATGATGTGCGGAAGAGCAGCGTGTGGCGGCGTGAAGCGGTGAAGCAGACTCTGCGTCAGCGCCCAGGATGAGGTCGCGGCGTGGGCGCAGCTTCGGCCGAACAACAGCGTGCTTATGCTGCAGCGTCAGAGAGCGCGAGCACAGGCGCAGCGTGGCGTGCAGCGTGTCGGGAGTCCACCGAGCCGCCCAACGATGCACGCTGGCGCAAGCGCAGCGGCCCGGCACCGCCTCCTCCAGCCAGCCAGCGCGCGGCGCCTCCTCCGCCCTCATCGCCCGGCTCGGCGGGGGCCCCAGCGGGGAGCGAGGGGCAGAAGCGGCGCGGCGATGAAAGAGCTGCTGGTACTGCTGCTGAGTGGTGCTGGTGGGTTGTAGTGGGGGGTCTTCGTCTGTAGGAGGAGGGTCTGCAGCTGTAGGGGAGGGGATGGGGTGAGTTTTTGGGGGGTTATGAGGCGCTCTGTGGTGGCGTGACCCCACCGTGACCATTCTGACCCTCCATGGCTATTCCAACCCCCATGGCCTGCTTGACCCCATGACCTCTGTGACCCCACCGTGACCACTCTGACCCTCCATGGCTATTCCAACCCCCCATGGCCCCTGCTTGAGCCCCCATGACCTCTGTGACCCCACCATGACCCTCTGACCCTCCATGGCTATTCCAACCCCCACTGGCCCCTGTGACCCCCACTTGACCTCTGTGACCCCACCATGACCACTCTGACCCTCCATGGCTATTAGCCCCCCATGGCCCTGTGACCCCCATGACCTCTGTGACCCACCATGACCACTCCTGACCCTCCATGGCTATTCCAACCCCCATGGCCCTGCTTGACCCCCAGGACCTCTGTGACCCTTCCGTGACCTCTGTGACCCCACCGTGACCATTCTGACCCTCCATGGCTGTTCCAACCCCCCATGGCCCTGTGACCACCATGACCTCTGTGACCCCCCATGACCTCTGTGACCCCCATGGACCCTGCTGACCACCATGACCTCTGTGACCCTTCCGTGACCTCTGTGACCCTTCCATGGCCTCTATGACCCCCACCATGACCACTCCTGACCCCCCATGACCTCTGTGACCCCTCTGTGACCTCTGCTGGCCCAGCGTGACCATTCCTGACCCTCCATGGCTATTCCAGCCCCCTCCATGGCCTCTGTGACCCCCTCTGTGACCCTTCTGTGACCCCCACCATGACCACTCTGGCCCCACCATGGCCCCTGCTGACCCCCATGACCTCTATGACCCCAACATCCACCATTCTGACCCTCTATGGCTATTCCAACCCCTGGCCCTGTGACCCCCCACTGGCCCTGCTTGACCCTCCATGACCTCTGCCCGGCCCTTCTGCAGGCCTCTGTGACCCACCATGACCATTCTGACCCCACCATGGCCTCTGTGGCCCTTCCATGACCTCTATGGCCCCCAATGACCCCCAATGACCCCCCAATGACCCCTATGACCCCCTCCATGACCACTCCAATCCCCCCGACCATTCCAACCCCACTGTGACCCCTCCATGACCCCTGTGACCCTCCATTTGCCCCTATGGCCCCACCATGGCCATTCCCTGACCCCCCACTTGGCCCCTGTGACCCCCCATTGCCCTGTGTCCCCCATGGTCACTGTAACCCCCCCATGACCTTTCTGACCCCAACCACGACCACTCTGACCTCTCCATGGCCCCATGAGTCCCCCCCACCCCTCAGACCCCTCCCAAAACTCCTCAGATCCCACCAGAACCCCACAGACCCCTACCCAAAACTCCTCAGACTCCCCAGAACCCCTCAGACCCCTCCCCACAGCCCCTCAGATCCCACCAGAACCCCTCAGACCCCTCCCCCAAAACTCCTCAGACTCCCAGAACCCACAACCCCTCAGATCCCACCAGAACCCCACAGACCCTCCCAAAACTCCTCAGACTCCCCAGAACCCCACAGACCCCTCCCCACAGCCCCTCAGATGCCCCAAAACCCCTCAGACCCTCCCCCAACTCCCCAGACTCCCCCAGAACCCCTCAGACCCCTCCCCAAAACTCCTCAGATCCCACCAGAACCCCACAGACCCCTCCCCACAGCCCCTCAGATCCCACAGAACCCCACAGGCCCTCCCAAAACTCCTCAGATCCCACCAGAACCCCACAGACCCCTCCCAGAACTCCTCAGACTCCCCAGAACCCCTCAGACCCCTCCCCAGCCCCCCAGCCCCCTGCCGTGCAGGGGTCTCGTCCCTTGCCCTTGCCCTCGGGGTCCTCGCCCCCCCTCCTCGGCCCTTCCCGGCCCGAGAAGCAGCTATCAGCATCACGAGCGCCCGGTTCCCCGTCTCCTCGTTCACCTGCTAGGGGGACATGGTCAGGGGACACGAGGGGACACGGGGGGCACTGGGAACACCCGAGGGGAGCACTGGGAGTCACAGAGGAGACAGGTCAGGGGCACCCGGGGAACACGGGGGAGCACTGGGAGACTGCAGTCAGGGGGACCTGATCAGGGGACACCCGAGGGGACACTGGGGGGGCACTGGGAGGCATGAGAGAGACACCCGAGGGACACAGAGGGGCACTGGGGGCACTGAGAGGAACACTGAGAAGTCACAGGGGGAGCACTGAGGGTCAGGGGGAGCACTGAGGGTCACAGGGGCACTGAGGGGTCACAGGGGGACACAGGGGTCACAGGGGGCACTAAGGGAGTCACAGGGGGAGCACTGGGAGTCACAGGGGGGCACTGAGAGTCTAGAGGGGGACACTGAGGGTCACAGGGGGAGACACTGAGGGGTCAGGGGGACACTAGGGAGTCACAGGGGGACACTAAGAGGGTCACAGAGGGGCACTGGGGAGTCACAGGGGGGCACTGAGGGTCACAGGGGGCACTGAGGTCTGAGGGGGACACTGAGGGTCAGGGGGGCACTGGGGAGTCAGAGGGGGGACACTGAGGGTCACGAGGGGACAAGGGGAGACACCAGGGGGTCACACAGGGGAACAGGGGGACACCCGAGGGTCAGGGGGGGACACTGGGGACTGAGGGGACACTGAGAGGGGACAGGGGGGACACTGAGGGTCATGGGGGGGACACTGAGGGTCACAGGGGAACAAGGGGACACCAGGGGGGTCACACAGGGGGAACGAGGGGGACACCAGGGAGACACCAGGGGGGACACAGGGAGTCAGGGGGGACACTGAGCTGAGGGACACTGAGGGGGACAGGGGGACACTAGGGGGTCAGGGGGACAGGAAGGACACCAAGGGGGTCATGAGGGGGGACAGGGGGAGACAGAGGGGACACAGGGGCCAATTCCCGTGGGGTGACATTGGGGTGACACCATGGGGGTGACACTGGAGCCCTCCCCATGGAGTCACAGGGGTGACACCGAGGGGTCAGAGGGGGACACCAGAGAGCCAATCCCCGTGGGCTGGCACCAGGGGTGTCCCTCAGGGGTGACAGGAGTGACAAGGGGTGACACTGGGGCCGTGTCCCCTTCACTGGGTGACACCAGGACGTGTCCCCTTTCACTTGAGCCATGGCCCTGTGTCCCAGCTGACCCTGGGACATGTCCCTGTGCCCCAGGGCAGTGTCCCCGTGTCCCCAGGGCAGTGTCCCGTGTCCCCAGCAGTGTCCCAGCCCAGGACAGTGCCCAACCCCCACCTACACCATGGTGGTGAGCACCGCGGTGCAGCAATGTGTCCCCTGTGCCCGGGGCAGTGTCCCGTGTCCCCCAGCAGTGTCCCCATGTCCCCAGCAGTGTCCCCATATCCCCAGCAGTGTCCCCAGCCCCAGGGCTGTGTCCCAGCCCCAGGACAGTGTCCCCAGCCCCAGGGCAGTGTCCCCGTGTCCCCAGCAGTGTCCCAGCCCCCCAGGGCAGTGCCCCAGCCCCACCTGCACCATGGTGGTGAACTGCAGTGCAGGGCTGTGTCCTATGCCCCTGAGGGCAGTGTCCCCCATGTGCAGCAGTGTCCCCAGCCCCAGGGCAGTGTCCCGTGTCCCAGGGCAGTGTCCCCATGTCCCCCAGCAGTGTCCCCAGCCCCAGGGCAGTGTCCCCAGCCCACACCTGCACCATGGTGGTGAACTGCGGTGTAGCTGTGTCCCCACACCTGGGGCGGTGTCCCGTGTCCCCAACAGTGTCCCCAGCCCCCAGGGCAGTGTCCTCAAATGTCCCCAGCAGCAGTGTCCCAGCCCCCAGGACAGTGTCCCCATGTCCCCCCACCTGCACCATGGTGGTGAACTGCCGCGGTGTAGCAATGTGTCCCAGCCCCCAGGACAGTGTCCCCACACCCCAGGGCAGCGTCCCGTGTCCCCAGCTTAGTGTCCCCAGCCCCAGGACAGTGTCCCAGCCCCCCAGGGCAGCGTCCCCAGCCCCAGGACAGGGTCCCAGCCCCCACCTGCACCATGGTGGTGAACTGCACGGTGTAGCTGTGTGTCCCAGCCCCCCAGGGCAGTGTCCCCGTGTCCCCAGCAGTGTCCCCAGCCCCAGGGCAGTGCCCCAGCCCCCCACCTGCACCATGGTGGTGAACTGCACGGTGTAGCTGTGTGTCCCTGCCCCCCAGGGCAGTGCCCCACACCCCAGGGCAGTGTCCCCGTGTCCCCAGCAGTGTGTCCCCAGCCCCAGGGCAGTGTCCCCGTGTCCCCACCTGCACCATGGTGGTGAACTGCACAGTGCAGCTGTGTCCCACCCCCAGGGCAGTGTCCCCAGCCCTCCCAGGGCAGTGTCCCCCAGCCCCCAGGGCAGTGTCCCCCAGCCCATCCCCAGCCCCCACCTGCACCATGGTGGTGAACTGCCGCAGTGCAGCTGTGTGTCCCTGTGCCCTGGGGCAGTGTCCCAGCCCCCCCAGGGCAGTGTCCCCAGCCCATCCCCGTGTCCCCACCTGCACCATGGTGGTGAACTGCACGGTGTAGCGCCGCCGCCCGGCCGTGAAGCGCACGCTGGGCTCCCCGGCCCTCCGAGGCGTCGATGGTGCTGTTGTTGCTGGCGCTGTAGCTGCACCAGCGCCCCGAGCGGTCGTCGAACCAGCGCCAGTTGTTCCCGCTGGCCTGCAGGTACTGGGGGGGGGACGGGGGTCAGGGCCTGGAGCCCCCGCTGAGCCCCAGAACCGCCCGGCCTGGGTGTCGGGCATGGTGGGGGGTGAGGTCACTGTCGCCATGCCGGGGACACTGGCTGTCACCAGAGACTTTGAGTGTCACCCAGGGCTCTGTGTGTCACCCCAGGGGCTCTGTGTGTCACTGGTGTGTCACCACATGTCACCCGGGGCTTTGGTGTCACCCAGGGCTCTGTGTGTCACTGGTGTGTCACCCCATGTCACCTCAGGGCTTTGAGTGTCACCCCAGGGCTCTGTGTGTCATCCCTGTGTCACCCCAAGGGCTCTGTGTGTCACCCCTGTGTCACCCAGGCTTTGGTGTCACCCTGTGTCACCCCAGGGCTCTGTGTGTCATCCCTGTGTCACCCCAGGGCTTTGGTGTCACCCTATGTCACCCCAGGGCTTTGGTGTCACCCAGGGGCTCTGTGTGTCACCCCCTGTGTCACCCCAGGGCTTTGGTGTCACCCCAGGGCTCTGTGTGTCACCCCTGTGTCACCCCAGGGGCTCTGTGTGTGTCACCCTGTGTCTGGGAGCTCTGTGTGTCACCCCATGTCACCCCAGGGCTTTGGTGTCACCCCAGGGCTCTGTGTGTCACTGGTGTGTCACCCATGTCACCCAGGGCTTTGGTGTCACCCCAGGGCTCTGTGTGTCACCCCATGTCACCCCAGGGCTTTGGTGTCACCCCAGGGGCTCTGTGTGTCACTGGTGTGTCACCCCATGTCACCCCAGGGCTTTGGTGTCACCCCAGGGGCTCTGTGTGTGTCACCCAGGGCTTTGGTGTCACCCCAGGGCTCTGTGTCACCCCTGTGTCACCCAGGGCTCTGTGTGTCACCCTGTGTCACCCTAGTGTCACCCCAGGGCTCTGTGTGTCACCCCATGTCACCTCAGGGCTTTGGTGTCACCCCAGGGCTCTGTGTGTCACCCCGTGTCACCCCTGTGTCACCCTAGGGGCTCTGTGTGTCACCCCTGTGTCACCCAGGCTTTGTGTGTCACTCCCTGTGTCACCCAGGGCTCTGTGTGTCACCCCAGTGTCACCCAGTGTCACTCCTGTGTCACCCTGGCTGCTCCACCCCCATCCCAGCCCCACTGTGTGTCCCCAGGATCCCCAAATTCCCCCACGACCCCCCAGGACTCCTAAACTGCCCCGACCCCCAAATTTCCCTCAGGACCCCCAAATTTGCCCCAGGACTCCTCAAACGTCCCCCAGGATGCTTTAAATTCCTATAAGACCCCCCAAATCTCCCCAAAACTTCCCCTAGGACCTCCCAAATTCCCCACGAGCCCCCAAATGTCTCTCAGGACCCCCCAAATTCCCCCAGGACCCCCCAGAACTCCTCAAACTTCCCCAGGACTCCTGAAACTCTCCCCAGGACCCCCCCCAAACCCCCCAAATCACCCACAAGACCCTGCAGATTTCCCCCAGGACCCCCAACCCCCCAGGACCCCCAAACCCCCCAAATCCCCCACAAAACCCTCCAGATTTCCCCAGGACCCCCCAAACCCCCCAGGACCCCCAAACTCCCAAAATCCCCCACAAGACCCTCAGATTTCCCCAGGACCCCCAAACCCCCCAGGACCCCCCAAACTCCCGAAATCACCCACAAAACCCTCCAGATTTCCCCAGGACCCCCCAAACCCCCAGGACCCCCCCAAACCCCAAATCCCCCACAAGACCTCCAGATTTCCCCCAGGACCCCAAAACCCCCCAGGACCCCCCAAACCCCCCCAAATCACCCACAAGACCCTCCAGATTTCCCCAGGACCCCCCAAACCCCCAAATCACCCACAAGACCCTCCAAGATTTCCCCCCAGGACCCCCCCAAACCCCCAAATCACCCACAAGACCCTCCAGATTTCCCCCAGGACCCCCCAAACCCCCCCAGGACCCCCCAAACCCCCCACCTTGTTCATCTGCGCGCGGCGCTTGGAGGACACGGCTGTTTTCTCGTAGAAATCGATCAGCAGCAGGACAGGGGTGATCCACCTGGTTTGGGGGGGACAGAACAGCTGTGAGAACACCCTGGGGGGGTTTTGGGGGGATTTTGGGGGGCCTGGGAGGGGTTATGGCTCCTTACTTGGGGGTCTGCACCTCCTTGTGCTCCTTGGCCGCCTGCAGGCAGGGCTGCACCACCTCCAGCAGCTTGATCAGCACGTCCAGCACGCAGCTGGACTCCACAACACGGGCACAGGGCAGCTTCAGCTCCTGGGGCACCCCAAAAACATCAGCACCCCGAAATACCCATAAAAACACCCCCAAAATCCTGGTCAAAATATCCACAGAAAGATCCCTGAAATATCCACAGGAACACCTCCAAAATATCCACAGGAACATCCCCAAAATTCCACCACACGGGCACAGGGCAGCTTCAGCTCCTGGGGGGGTCAGGGGCACCCCAAAAACATCAGCACCCCGAAATACCCACAGGAACACCCCCGAAATCCAGACTGAAATATCCAGAAACATCCCTGAAATATCCACAGGAACATCCCTGAATTATCCACAGAAACAGCCCCAAAATTCCACCACGTAGGCACAGGGCAGCTTCAGCTCCTGGGGCACCCCAAAAACATCAGCACCCCGAAATATCCACCAGAACACCCTCGAAATCCAGACTGAAATAACCAGAAACATCCCCGAAATATCCACAGGAACATCCCTGAAATATCCACAGGAACAGCCCCAAAACTCCACCACGCGGGCACAGGGCAGCTTCTGCTCCTGGTCACCCCAAAAACATCAGCACCCCGAAATATCCACCAGAACACCCCCAAAATCCAGACTGAAATATCCAGAAACATCCCCGAAATATCCACAGGAACATCCCCAAAACTCCCCCACACGGGCACAGGGCAGCTTCTGCTCCTGGGGCACCCCAAAAACATCAGCACCCCGAAATATCCACAGAACACCCCAAAATATCCAGACTGAAATATCCAGAAACACCCCTGAAATATCCACAGGAACATCCCTGAAATATCCACAGGAACAGCCCCAAAATATCCACAGAAACATCCCCAAAATTCCACCATATGGGCACAGGGCAGCTTCAGCTCCTGGGGCACCCTAAAAACATCAGCACCCCGAAATATCCACCAGAACACCCCCAAAATCCAGACTGAAATATCCAGAAACATCCCCGAAATATTCACAGGAACATCCCTGAAATATCCACAGGAACAGCCCCAAAATTCCACCACACGGGCACAGGGCAGCCTCAGCTCCTGAGGGGGGTCAGGGGCACCCCAAAAACATCAGCACCCCGAAATATCCACAGAACACCCCCGAAATCCTGGTCAAAATATCCAGAAACATCCCCGAAATATCCACAGGAACATCCCCAAAACTCCCCCACACGGGCACAGGGCAGCTTCAGCTCCTGGGCACCCCAAAAACATCAGCACCCCGAAATATCCACCAGAACACCCCCAAAATATCCAGAAACACCCCCAAAACATCCACAGGAACAGACTGAAAACCAGCCGCGCTGGACTTCACCACACGGGCACAGGGCAGCTTCAGCTCCTGAGGGGGTCAGGGGCACCCCAAAAACATCAGCACCCCGAAATACCCACCAGAACACCCCCAAAATATCCAGAAACACCCCCAAAACACCCACAGGAACAGACTGAAAACCAGCTGGACCCCACAATGTGGGCACAGGTTTTGGGGCTTCCCCCAATCTCTGTGGTCCCCCTCAGCTTTTGCTGTGCCACCCCAAGTTTTGGGGTCTCCCCCTCCAGGTTTTGGGGTGTCCCCCAGGCTTTGTGGCCACTCCCCCAGGTTTTGGGGTCCCCTCAGGTCTGGTGTTCTTTGTGGTCACTCCCCAGGTTTAAGGTTGCCCCCTCCAGGTTTTGGGGGTCCCCCCTTCAGCTTTTGGGGTTCCCCCCCAGGTTTTGGGGTGTCCCCCCAAGGCTTTATGTCACTCCCCCAGCTTTAAGGCTGCCCCTCTCAGGTTTTGGGGTCCCCCCCTTCAGGTTTTGGGGTCCCCTCAGGTCTGGTGTTCTTTGTGGTCACTCCCCCAGGTTTAAGGTTGCCCCCTCCAGGTTTTGGGGTCCCCTCTTCAGCTTTTGGGGTTCCCCCCCAGGTTTTGGGGTCCTCTCAGGCTTAGGTTCTCCCCAAGTTTGGGGTTCACCCCAGGTTTTTTGGGGTGTCTCCAGGCTCTGTGGTTACTCTTCCAGGTTTTTGGGTATCCCCATGTTTTGGGGTCCTCCCTCCCCAGTTTAGGGTTCACCCCAGGTTTTGGGATTCCCCAGTTTAGGGCTCACCCCAGGTTTTGGGATTCCCCCAGTTTAGGGTTCACCCCAGGTTTTGGGATTCCCCCAGTTTAGGGCTCACCCCAGGTTTTGGGATTCCCCCAGTTTAGGGTTCACCCCAGGTTTTGGGGTGTCCCCCCAAGGCTTTATGTCACTCCCCCAGCTTTAAGGCTGCCCCTCTCAGGTTTTGGGGTCCCCCCCTTCAGGTTTTGGGGTCCCCTCAGGTCTGGTGTTCTTTGTGGTCACTCCCCCCGGTTTGGGGCTGCCCTCCCAGGTTTTGGTGTCCCCCCCAGGTTTGGTGTCCCCCAGTTTTGGGGTGCCCCCGTTTAGTGTCCCCCCAGGTTTTGGGGTCCCCCAGGTTTTGGGGTGTCCCCCCAGTTTTGGGGTGCCCAGGTTTTGGTGTCCCCCAGGTTTGGGCCCCCCAGTTTAGGGTGCCCCGGTTTGGAGTGTCCCCCAGGTTTTAGTGTCCCCCCAGTTTTGGGGTGCCCCGTTTGGGTCCCCCAGGTTTTAGTGTCCCCCAGGTTTTGGTGTCCCCCCAGGTTTGGGGTGTCCCTCAGGTTTTGGTGTCCCCCAGGTTTGGTGTCCCCCAGGTTTTGGTGTCCCCCAGGTTTTGGTGTCCCCCAGGTTTGGGTGTCCCCTCCAGGTTTTGGGTCCCCCCAGGTTTGGTGCCCCCAGTTTTGGGGTGCCCGGTTTTAGGGGCTGCCCTCCCAGGTTTTGTTGTCCCTCCCAGGTTTTGTTGTCCCCCAGGTTTTGGTGTCCCCCCCAGGTTTGGTGCCCCCCCAGTTTTGGGGTGCCCCGTTTTGGAGTGCCCCGGTTCTGGGTACCTCGAAGAGCAGGGTGAGCAACAGGATCTTGGCGTGGCCAGGTTGGAGGCCTGGGGCAGCGTGGCCATCTGGCTGATCCACTCGAGACCGTCTTGGTGTCGCTGGTGGTCAGCGGCACGGCCGCCTTATGATCAACCACGTCGGCCGCCTCCACACCTGGGGGCCAGGGGTCAGTGGGGTCGGGGTCAGTGGGGTCAGGGGTCAGCGGCCACGGCCATGTGATCAACACGTCGGCCGCCTCCCCACACCTGGGGGGCCAGGGGTCAGGGAGTCAGTGGGGTCAGGGGTCAGTGGGGGTCAGGGGTCAATGGTCAGTGAGGGTCAGGGTCCAGTGGGGTCAATGGTCAGTGGGGTCAGGGGGTCAGTGAGGTCAGGGGTCAATGGTCAGTGAGGGTCAATGGTCAGTGGGGTCAGGGGGTCAGTGAGGGTCAATGGTCCAGTGGGGTCAGGGGTCAGCTGACACGGCCGCCTTGATCAACGCGTCAGTTGCCTCCCCACACCTGGGGGTCAGGGGTCAGTGGTCAGTGGGGTCAGGGGTCAATGGTCAGTGGTCAATGGTCAATGGTCAGTGGTCAATGCTCAGTGAGGGTCAGGGGTCAATGGTCAGTGAGGGTCAGGGGGTCAGGGGTCAATGGTCAGTGAGGGTCAGGGTCAGTGAGGGTCGGGGGTCGGTGGGGTCAGCGGTCAGTGGGGTCAGTGAGGGTCAGGGGTCGAGTGGGGTCAGGGTCAATGGTCAGTGGGGTCAGGGGTCAGTGAGGGTCAGGGGTCAATGGTCAGTGGGGTCAGGGGTCAGTGAGGGTCAGGGTCAATGGTCAGTGGGGTCAGGGGTAAGTGAGGGTCAGGGGGTCAGTGGGGTCAGGGGGTCAGTGAGGGTCAGGGGGTCAGTGGGGTCAGCTGGCACGGCCGTCTGATCAGCACGCGTCGGCCGCCTCCCACACCTGAGGGGTGGGCAGTGGTCAGTGGGGTCAGGGGTCCAGCAGGGGTCAGAGGTCAGTCGGGGGTCAGGGGTCAGCAGGGTCAAGGGTCAGTCGAGGTCAGGGGTCAAGGCGGGGTCAGGGGGACACCCTGCACAGGAGGCACTGGGGCATTCAGAGGGTCTCAGGCCGGGCTCAGGGGCTCCAGGGCAGGTTTAGGCTGGTTTCAGCTCAGGTTTAGGCTGGGCTCAGGTCAGGTTTAGGGAAGGCTCAGCTCAGGTTTAGGGAGGGCTCAGCTCAGGTTTAGGCTGGGCTCAGCTCAGGTTTAGGCTGGGCTCAGCTCAGGTTTAGGGAGGGCTCAGCTCAGGGTTTAGGGAGGGCTCAGCTCAGGTTTAGGCTGGGCTCAGCTCAGGGTTTAGGCTGGGCTCAGCTCAGGTTTTAGGGAGGGGCTCAGCTCAGGTTTGGGGAGGGCTCAGCTCAGGTTTAGGCTGGGCTCCAGGGCAGGTTAGGCTGGGCTCAGCTCAGGTTTAGGCTGGGCTCAGCTCAGGTTTAGGGAGGGCTCAGCTCAGGTTTAGGCTGGGCTCAGCTCAGGAGTTAGGCTGGGCTCAGCTCAGGTTTAGGGAGGGCTCAGCTCAGGTTTAGGGAGGGCTCAGCTCAGGTTTAGGCTGGGCTCAGGGCAGGTTTAGGCTGGGCTCAGCTCAGGTTTAGGCTGGGCTCAGCTCAGGTTTAGGCTGGGCTCAGCTCAGGTTTAGGCTGGGCTCAGGGCAGGTTTAGGCTGGGCTCAGCTCAGGTTTAGGCTGGGCTCAGCTCAGGTTTAGGCTGGGCTCAGCTCAGGTTTAGGGAGGGCTCAGCTCAGGTTTAGGCTGGGCTCAGGGCAGGTTTAGGCTGGGCTCAGCTCAGGTTTAGGCTGGGCTCAGCTCAGTTTAGGCTCCCTCCCTGCTGCACCCTGTCTGACCGAGCGCCCGTCCCGGCAGGCCGGGCTGCTGCACCCACAGTAACGGGGGCTCAGGGTGGCTCTGGGGGTCTCAGGGCAGTTCTAGCTCAGGTTTAGGACTGGTTTAAGCCTGGTTTAGGGTCCCGACCTGCTGCACCACCTGTTTGAGCACCGAGTCCCTGTAGGCTGGCCCGTTTCTGTGCACGGCCGTCACCAGCAGGCAGCACACATGGGTTTGGGGGTCTCAGGGCAGTTCTAGCTCAGGTTTAGGGTGGGTTTAGGCCTGGTTTAAGGTCTCATACCTGCTGCACCACCTGTTATAGCACCGAGTCCCTGCAGGCCGGCCCGTTTCTGTGCACGGCCATCATGAGCAGGTCACAGTGTCAGGTTGGGTTTGGGGCAGGTTTAGGGATCACGGGGTGGGTATAACTCAGGTTTAGCTCAGGTTTAAGCCGGGTTTAGGGTGCCATACCTGCTGCACCACCTGTTATAGCACCGAGTCCCTGTAGGCCGGCCCGTTGCGGCGCACGGCCGTCATGAGCAGGTCACACACAGTGTCAGGTTGGGTTTGGGGGTCTCAGGGTTGGTTTAGCTCAGGTTTAACTCAGGTTTAGGACTGGTTTAGGCCTGGTTTAGGGTGCCATACCTGCTGCACCACCTGTTTGAGCACTGACTCCCTGTAGGCCGGCCCATTTCTGTGCACGGCCGTCATGAGCAGGTAGCACACATGGGTTTAGGGGTCTCAGGGCAGTTCTAGCTCAAGTTTAGGACTGGCTTAGGCCTGGTTTAGTGTTCCACACCTGCTGCACCACCTGTTTGAGCACTGACTCCCTGTAGGCCGGCCCGTTGCGGCGCACGGCCGTCATGAGCAGGTCGCACACAGTGTCAGGTTGGGTTTAGGGGTCTCAGGGCTGGTTTAGCTCAGGTTTAGGACTGGTTTAGGCCTGGTTTAGTGTTCCATACCTGCTGCACCACCTGTTTGAGCACTGAGTCCCTATAGGCTGGCCTGTTCTGATGCACGGCCGTCATCAGGAGGTCACACACAGTGTCAGGTTGGGTTTAGGGGTCTCAGGGCTGGTTTAACTCAGGTTTAGCTCAGGTTTAAGCCTGGTTTAGTGTTCCATACCTGCTGCACCACCTGTTTGAGCACTGAGTCCCTGCAGGCCGGCCTGTTTCTGCGCACGGCCGTCATGAGCAGGTCACACACAGTGTCGGGTTGGGTTTAGGGGTCTCGGGGCTGGTTTAGCTCAGGTTTAACTCAAGTTTAGGACTGGTTTAGGCCTGGTTTAAGGCTCCCTACCTGCTGCACCACCTGTTTGAGCACTGAGTCCCTGTAGACCGGCCCGTTCCGGGGCACGGCCGTCACCAGCAGTTCACACACATGGGTTTGGGGGTCTCAGGGCTGGTTTAGCTCAGGTTTAGCTCAGGTTTAGCTCAGGTTTAAGCCTGGTTTAAGGCTCCCTACCTGCTGCACCACCTGTTTGAGCACTGAGTCCCTGCAGGCCGGCCCGTTGCGGCGCACGGCCGTCATGAGCAGGTCGCACACAGTGTCAGGTTGGGTTTGGGGGTCTCGGGTGAGTTCTAGCTCAGGTTTAGCTCAGGTTTAGCTCAGGTTTAAGCCTGGTTTAGGGTGCCATACCTGCTGCACCACCTGTTTGAGCACGCTGTCCCTGTAGGCCGGCCCGTTGCGGCGCACGGCCGTCATGAGCAGGTCGCAGACGCGGTACACGGTGTCGGGCAGCTCGTCCAGCAGCTGCGAGCAGCCGGGCAGCATGGCGTCCGTGAAGGCGCCCAGCTCGGCCGCCTCCAGCGGCTCGGCCCCCTCGAACTTCTCCAGGCACTTGGCCTCCTCCTCCTCCCTGCAGCTCCCCGCGCGCTCCTCCCCTCCTCCTTCCCGGCCGCCCGCCCCTCCTGGGGGACGGGCAGGAGGGAAAATGGGGTGAGGTGTGGGGGGATACTGGGGGTGAGGTGTGAGGGGATATAGGGGGATATGGGGGAAACGGGGTCAGGTGTGGGGGAAATGGGGATTTGGGGGAAATGGGGGATTTGGGGGGGAATGGGGGGATTTGGGGGGAATGGGGTCAGGAGTGGGGAAATGGGGTGAGGTGTGGGGGGATATGGGGGTTGGGGGAAATGGGGGCAGGGAAATGGGGTCAGGAGGAAATGGGGGTGAGGTGTGGGGGGGGGGATATGGGGGATTTGGGGGGAATGGGGGATTTGGGGGGAATGGGGGTCAGGAGTGGGGAAATGGGGGAAAGAGGGTTAGGAATGAGGAAATGGGGTCAGGAGGAAGCGGGGTCAGGTGTGAGGAAATGGGGGAGAGGTGTGGGGAAATGGGGTCAGGAGTGGGAAATGGGGTCAGGAGTGGGAAATTGGTGATTTGGGGAAATGGGGGACTTGGGGGAAATGGGGTCGGGAGTGGAAATGGGGGTCGGGTGTGGGGAAATGTGGGATTTGGGGGAATGGGGTCAGGAAATGGGGGGAAAAAGGGTCAGGAGTGAGGAAATGGGGTCAGGAATGGGGAAATGTGGTCAGGAGTGGGGAAATGGGGTCAGGTGTGAGAGGGGATATAGGGGATTTGGGGGAAATGGGGTCAGGAGTGAGGAAATGGGGGTAAAGAGGGGTCGGGAGGAAATGGGGTGAGGTGTGGGGGAAATGGGGGATTTAGGGGAGATGGGGGTCAGGAGTGAGAAATGGGGGAAAGAGGGTTAGGAGTGAGGAAATGGGGGTCAAAATTGGAAATGGGGGTGAAGTGTGGGGGGATGTGGGGGATTTAGGGGCAATGGGGGTCAGCAGTGAGGAAATGGGGGGAAAGAGGGTCAGGAGTAGGGGAAATGGGGTGAGTGTGGGGAAATGGGATCAGGAGTGGGGGGATATGGGGGAAAATGTGAGGGTCAGGAGTGGGGAAATGAGATCGCAGTGGGGAAATGGGGGCAGGGAAATGGGGGGTAAGGTGTGAGGGATATGGGGAGTTGGGGAGAAATGGGGTCAGGAGTGGGGAATGGGGGTCAGGAATGAGGGAAAAATGGGGTTTGGAGAGAGAAATGGGGGTGAGGAATGGGGTGGGAATGGGGGGAAACGGGGGGGAAATGGGGTTTGGAAGGGATTTGGGGTGAGGAATGGGGAAGGGTTGGGGGGAAATGGAGTGAGGAATGGGGGAAATGGGGGAGAAATGGGGGAAGGGGTAGGAATGAGGAATATTGGGGGAAATGGGGGAGGATGGGAAATGGGGGAAATGGGGATTTGGGAGCAATGAGGGGAAATGAGGCAGAAATGGGGTTTGGGGAAGGAAAATGGAAAATAAAGATGGAAAACAGAGATTTGGGACAGGAAATGGAGGTTTAGGATGGGAAAATGAGGAGTTTTGGGAGGACAGAAAGCGGGAGGTGAAATGGAGGTTTGAGATGGGAAATGGTGATTTTGGGGTTGGAAATGGTGTTTTTGGGACAGCAAATGGGGTTTTTGGGGAGGAAATGGTGTTTTCAGGACAGGAAATGGTGTTTCCAGGACAGGAAAGGGGTGTTTTTGGAACAGGAAATGGGTGTTTGGGTAGGAAATGGTGTTTTCAGGACAGGAAATGGAGGTTTTTAGGACAGGAAATGGGGTTTTTGGGTGGGAAATGGGTTTTCCAGGACAGGAAATGGTGTTTTCAGGACAGGAAATGCTGTTCCCAGGACAGGAAATGGTGTTTGGGTGGGAAATGGTGTTCCCAGGACAGGAAATGAGGTTTTTGGGGCAGGAGATGGAGGTTTTTGGGGCAGGAAATGGTGTTCCCAGGACAGGAAATGGGTGTTCCCAGGACAGGAAATGGTGTTTGGATGGGAAATGGTGTTTCAGGACAGGAGATGGAGTTTGGGCCCCACCTCCGGGGACTCTGCGCGCTGCTCCATGGGGATGTCCTGGCCCAGGGACATGGCGATGGCTCTCATCATCTGATCCTCCTCCGACATGCTCAGGTCCTGGGGTCAGCCCCAGTCAGCCCCAAAATACCCCCAGACCAGCCCCAAAATACAAAATGCCCAAAACCACCCTGACACAAAATAGCCACCAGACCAGCCCCCAAAATACCCCCAGGCCAACCCCAAAATACCCCTAAACCAGCCCCCAAAATACCCCCAGGCCAGCCCCTAAAATACCCCCAGACCAGCCCCAAAATGCCCCCAGACCAGCCCCCAAAATACCCCAAAATACCCCAAACCAGGCCCCAAAATACCCCCAGGCCAGCCCCAAAAATACCCCCCAAACCAGCCCAAAAATGCCCCCAAAATACACAAAAGCCAGGCCCCAAAATGCCCCACAGACCGGCCCCAAAATCGACGCCCCAAAATGCCCCAAACTGGGCCAAAATGCCCCACAAACCAGGCACAAATACCCCCAAACCAGCCCCAAAATGCCCCAGAGCCAGCCCCAAAATGCCCCCAGACCATCCCCAAAATATTTAGGCCCCTAAAATGCAAGGCCACCCCAAAATGGCCCAGGCCGGCCCAAAATGGCCCCAAACCACCCACATGGCCCAAGACCACCCCCAAAATGGTCCCAAACCACCCCCAAAATGCCCTAAACCCTCTCAAAATATCCCCAGACCATCCCCAAAATGCCCCAGATCACTCAAATCCCTCTCCATGCCCCCAAGTTGCTTCATTTCCCCCAGACCCCCATTCTTCCCCCCATGCCCCCCAATTCCCCCAGACCCCCAGTCACCCCCAGACCCCTCATTCCCTCAATTTCCCCCAAAAACCGCTTTTTATTTTGCTCCCAGACCCCCAATTTCTCCCCACCTTTGACTCGACGACTTTGATTCGCTGACTTTGATCCTTTCGATTTTCGACCTTTTGACCGACTTTGATCCGATTTCGATTCTCGATCCTCGATTTCCCGATTCCTCGACTTCCGATCCTTCGATCTTCGATCCGAGTCTCGATCTTCGGATCTTTCCGATTCCCGACTTCGACCTTCGACTTTTCGATCTTGATCTCTCGATTCGACTTCGATCCTCGACGATCTTCGACGATTTTCGATCTTCGATCCTCGACTTTCGACTTCGAAGATTTCGACTTCGACGCCTGATCTTTTCGATCGACTTCGAACGATTTCGACGATTTCGATCCCGGATCTGCCGGATTCCTCGGTTTCGACTTTCGAACTTCGACCTTTCACGACTTCGACTGATCTGATCTTTCGATTCGATCCTCGACGCCGACTTTCGACTTTCGACCGGATTTCGAAGCCTTTGATCTTTCGACGACTCTCGATCTTTATCGACTTCGACTTTGACGATCTTCGACTTCGATTATTCGACTTCGACTTCGACTTTCGGAAGACGGATCTTTTGATTTTCGATTTTGATCTGAAAGAATCGATATTTATTGTTGTTGATCTTTATCCTCGACGCGACTTCGACTTCGATCCTCGATCCGACTTCGATGCTGATCCGATCTCGAAAGATTTTCCGACTGGATCCGGACCGGATCCGACGACGCGATCGACTTTATTTTCGATCGGGATCCTGATGGATTTCCGACTTCGACGATTTCGATCCCGGATTCGACGTTTTCGATTTCGGATTTTTGATCCGATGATCCGACTCGACGTGATTTCTTCGATGCCTTCGATGGATCCGACGATGTTTTTCGGAAATTTTGATTTGTTCTTTGTTACGACGCGCTGGACCGACCGGATTTCGACTTGATTGGTTTGCATGATCCTTTCGATGGATCCGACGGACGTTCGATTTCCTTTGATCTCGACTTCGATGCCGATTTTCGATGTTTTCGATTTATGATTTATCTTTGTCGACTTTTTGATCCGGACTTCGATGCCTCGATGGATTCCTTTGACGAAAAAGATTGGTTTGTTATTATTGATCCGACTTCCGGATTTTCCGATCCGGACGGATGTTTTCGATCTGACGTTGATGCCGGATTTATGAAAAGAAAGATTAATTTTGTGACTGGCTTCGACGTCCGACGACGCTTTTCCGATTTCCGATGGATCTCGATCTGATGTTTTCGATTTTAAGATTATTTATTTCGACTTTTCCGTCTGACTTCGATGCTTTCGATCCGATTTTTCGATTTTTCGGATGAAAGATTGGTTTTATGTCCGACTTTGTTTCGAGCCGACGAAAAGATAATGAGAGCCTTTATGATCTCGACGGATGTTTCGATGGATGCCGGGATTTATGAAAAGATTTGATGATTTTCGATGGACGAAAGCGGATTTTGAAAGATTAATTTTTTGAGATCTTTTTATTTTGATCCGGATTTTGATGTTTGATTTTGAAAAAAAGCGATTTTGGATGTCGGGATTTTTGTCGACGATTTATATTTTGATTTTTGTCTCGATTTCCGATTTTTGAAAAAGCCGACGGATCTGACGGATGTTTTTTTCGAGCCGGATTTAAAGATTGTATTGATTTTGATCCGATCGAGATTTTTCTGATGCTTTCGATGTCTCGACGGATGCTTTTCTTTGAAAGCGGATCTCTTTGTTTTCGTTTTGTTTTAGGATTTGGTGAAAGATTGTTCTCGGCATATTTCGATTTTGATCCGACGGATTTCGGTTTGATTTTTCGCTGATGTCTGATTTCTGAAAGCGATGGGATTTTTCTTTGATTTTGAAAGATTGGCTTGTTGTTCTTTTGATGCTGATCCCACCCCCACTTTTTCCTGCTCCTACCTCCCAATTTCTCTCCCCCATTTCTCTCTCTCTCATTTTCCCCCTCCCCACCGCTGCAGCTGCTGCTGGCTGATGTGGGGCTCTCTGCGTCGCTACCCCCTCGTCACCCCCATTTCTCTATCCCACCCCACTTTTCCCTCTCCCCCCCATTTCCTATCCCCCCACCCCACTTTTCCCCTCCCCATTTCTCTCTCCCCCTTTTCCCTCTCCCCACCTGCTGCAGCCTGCTGGTTGACGTGGGGACTCTCTCCCTTACCGCCACCACTCTGTCTCTCACCCCAATTTTCACTCTCCCATTTTCTCTCCCCCATTTCTCTATCCCACCTCCCATTTTCTCTCCCCCATTTTTACCCTTCCCCCCCATCCCTCCCTCCCCACCCTGCTGCAGCTGCTGCTGGTTGACGTGGGGCTCCCTGCGCGCCGCCGCCTCGTCGCCGCCCGGCTCGTCGGGCGCGCTGCCCTCGCGCTCCCGGCCCAGGCGCTCGCGCAGCAGCGGCTCGGCGCGCAGGATGTGGCACA